>SMSR01015999.1:343603-398214 GCA_019453355.1 Ceratina japonica | reverse complement strand
AGAGAGAGAGGAGGATAAAGAAAAGCATTAATCACTTTTCTTATGCGGGCTCTCTTGAAATGTTTCAAGTTTCCCGGCAACAATGAGGCGAGCGAAAAGAGGATAGGAACCGGCGGCGGTGAAAAAAAATTCGACGACGACCCAGAAACCTTAATTGATTAAAGCAATCCAGGTTGAAGACGTGCTTCAAAGCGTGCAATTTCGCCCCGCTGTTTAACGATCTTTCAACACTGTAGAGTACAATATAAAAAACTGCGGATCGCCTGAGAATATCGCGGGGAAAAAATAATTAAGTTTAAGTCAAACAGGCTGACGAAAGACCTACAGACGTCGTTCAATTGTCTACACGAGTTTAGAGATGCCCTCGTCGGTAACGGCGCACACAGACGCGGAAACACTTCTCTCTCTCTCTCGGC
This sequence comes from Ceratina japonica, assembly GCA_019453355.1. NCBI lineage: Eukaryota > Metazoa > Arthropoda > Insecta > Hymenoptera > Apidae > Ceratina > Ceratina japonica. The sequence goes on along the minus strand of SMSR01015999.1, from coordinate 397,798 downwards.
TCTCGTTTATTTAAGAACGGTTATCTCGCGAGAGAGGGAGAGAAATTCTCGCGTAACCAAATTTGCCGAAACCCGTGGAAGGAAAAAAACGGCGCCGGGAGATTCGGCTGACGCGAAATAATTTCGCCTCGGGGGTAGCCGCTAATCAGGTTTCATGTGGACGCGACGCGACGCAACGAGCACGGGCCGTGGGACACCTAAAGGGGGTTGGGGATCGGCGAGCGCGCGAATTGGAGCGTCGATTAAAATTGGATTTGTTAATTAGCGCAGGAAATGTGGCGGCGACCGTTCCCGATCCGACTCATACCTTATTAAACCTTCATTTCGTAATTCCCACGCTGCCATTTGTCATCGCTGTAATCAGTAACTGGTTGCTTGTTTTCTACCTGCGCTACGCAGTCACTTTCCTCGTTCCGCGCGGCGAGCGTGATAGCCGTAGCACCAGCTCGATTTTACTACGAAACCGTTACTGTCGGTAATAAGAAATTATAAGGGGAACTGGAACCCTTTAATCCTCGGTTCGAGTAATCCGTTCTTATTATCGTGTAATTTCCAAGCAGCGGACGGTAACCGCGTTCCCATAATAAATTCACCACGACAAAGTAATATGCACTCGCGGGTCAATTTCTTTCAATCTTCCCCTCTTTTGGAGCGAGCCGAAAGAAGGGGGGGGGGGGTCCAAAACGGAACGGGACGCCTGGTTAACTATCGTAAATATCGAGTAATTATACTTAAATATTTAGAAGGGAACTACCGCGGCGTGCAGGTTCTCGCACAAAGAATTAAACGAGCGGAATTGCATGGGCGTGCAACGTATAATGTTTGTTTTCTAAATACGCCCCGCGCACGTTCCCGGATCCCTTTAATTTCATATTTGCGATAGAAACGCTCGGAACAGGCTCGCGTATTATTGATACTATGAACCGTGCGCGTCGGTACAGTTTCACGAGTCAGGAGGTCATTAATCTTTATACTTCATTTTGTCAAACGAACAGTGCGACCGCAAAATGAAATAAGCGAATCCATCTCGTCGCGGTGAAACTTTACTTACGAGTTTTCAATCGAGCGGTAAGCAATTTATAGTCGAATCATTCAAGAGAACTGAAAAGAGAGCAGAGAGGAAAAAAGAACGGTTTTTGAAATTAGGAACAGGATTGCATGACGGTCACTGACTATTTTTTGCAAACACGTTACGAGCGTGGTAACGGGTTGAACGATCGTAATTGTTCCCGTTCGAGCGATTGTTGCGTGTTATGCATTTTTTAGGAGGCGCGGAAACTCGCGTTAATTAGAATCCCTCGACGCTGTTTACCTTCCAAAAAGTGCACCGTGGCGTTGAAGCGAAAAGCGGTCCCCGCTTTTTTTTATTTATACAAATTTCTGTAGTTCAGATCTGTTCCTCGGATAACAAGCAATTTCAGATTTTCGAATAATATCAGACAAACGAGTATTTAATATCTGCAGTACGCCCATTGGATATGTAACACAAATTGTTTCTATCAAAAAGTGTACGTGTTCTATAAAACAGTTACATTCAATTTTTCAGTCCCCCGTCAGTGCGGATTAAATTTGTCAGGTTTCGTAGCAAACTCACACTTGTCATATGCGTTCGCCGAGCGACCGGCTATTTGTAAACGTAACAAAGTGGTCCCGGGCTACGAGCACGCCGCTGGAAAACGGGCATTTGTTAGCCAGTAGCTCAGGGATGTTCGTTCTTCAAAACGTCTCTGAAAGTTTGGTGTTATCTCTTGTTGGACGAACGAGCTCCCCTGATAAATCGTCGTTCCCGATGATAGCACCGCGTCTACTCCTTCCATTTTCCTTCGCCCCGGTCCCTTCACAGTTTTCATATTTTCGTCCACCGTTAACAAACGCGAAAGACCGACGCGGTCAGAATCGCCGCGATTCCGATCGAACAATTGAAAAACATTCCGAACGGAGGACGGAATATTAATGAACACGGGAACGCGTCGGGGTTCGACGTGAAACGGCGTCGAAGCGTGCAGGCTCATCCCGTTAATCTCAATACGAAATTCCACTCCATTGTGAGACCCATTTCACACTTCCCCCGGTTGTTCGCACGCCACAGTAATTTTCCCGGGGCATTATTGGCCCCGACGTCTCTCGCATCATCTTACCGCCCTCCTTAATTCCTTCCTTCCTTCCTTTCTTTCCTACCGCCGTTCGACACTTTCCACCGGCGGTGAACGCGTCCGCGATTTCAGAATCCATCGTGTCACGCGAGAATCGCATTATTTTTCTGCCAAGGCCCTCCCCGGGTCCCTCTCCTCCATCTCTCCCCGTCGCTGCCACGCTCGTTTATCATCCTCCTCCTCCTCCTCCTCCTCCCGGCGACGACCCACTTTTCCCATGCCGCCCCCAACCCACCCTCGCCGGTTACGATATTTTCTCGCGTCTACCCTCGGTTCTATTATTTATAATCGCGTACACCGATTCCGCTGCTGTCCGTTTCCGGTGTTACTTTCCCGGAAGAGCGCGGGGACGGCCTCTTTTATTTCAATTGTCGCCGAGTGAAACGCGGTGACGCTTTTAATTATTCGGCCGATCCTCCTTTTTGTCCCCGCCGCGCGTAATCCTTTGATCCTTTCAGTCTACGCGTCATCAAAAAACGTCTTCAATTATCAGATAAATATGAAACAGAATTACTCGGTCTTATTTCGTTTTTCGTTTCGCGCCGCTGCAGTTCGCGGCAGAAATTTAATCAACCGCCGACGTAAACGTGACACTAGCACGTTTATTGCATCATATGTACCTTTTACAAACATGCCCATCTAGGGGAGGCACGCGTTCGCGGAGATCCGGCTCAATTAATTATGTTAATTAAGATATTTAATGGCGTATCCGATAGTAAATCACGTTGATTAACGACAGCGCTATCTGTCAAAATATTCGCCAAAGCGTCGGACAAATATTGATTTTATAGACGTGTGCGTACAGGGGACGTCCCGCGTCCATTTACGAACTCGCAATTATTTCCGTTCTAATAAGTATCGCGTTACTCCGATGCCTTTTAATATCCTTCTCGCGATTTCCTTCCCACCGACTCCTTTCGAAGGAATTTCTCGCTTCCATATCCGCTCGCGTTGCAATTCCAATAAACAGTGCCGCGGATGTTAAAATCCCCGAAGGCGGCTCGTACCTCGCGTTTTATACCCATCGTATGCAGGCGACGTTACCGATCTACAGGACGACTCATTCTAATCGCACCCTCATTCTTACTAAATCAGGACTTTTCCTTATCGGACATCAGCTTTAAAAAAATGAGAAAGTACTCAATGAGATTAAGGAGGTTCATCCGGTTAAAGAATTAACAGATAGATCTCCAAAAAAAATTTGATAGTCTATAACAATATATCAGGATAACTAAAAAGAATTTTTAAGTCATTTCGATACCTTAATGATGAGATATTAATATAAATATTTGTTACAATTTTACATGTAGTCATATGGAAAAGAATAATTTCCTAGACTTCTATCGCTAATTTGTTTAATATTAATATTTACAGACAGTTTTGAATGAAACTTATGTCATATTAAAGAGAAACATTTAACGAATATTTTAATTGCAAATTTAGGTAGATTAGGTGACTGTGAATCGAGAAATATCTAAACACAACAAACGAAATCTGCATCTTTCAGCAGTAGATAACCTCCGTTCTGAACGCTAGTCAAGCAAGCTCCCCTTTTCTATAACTTGCATTTGACTTGCTATGTACCAGATGAACCTCCTTAAAACACGAGCTTTTGTTACGGTTTATCTTGTAGCAACGCTTCATTTTTCCTGATGACGCGGATGTTGAATGGACCTGTAGCGACGATGGAACGCGACGTTCTGGATCGAACGCGAAGTTCGACGGCCAGGCGGAAAGCTGGGAACGATCGAAGGACCTCGCCGGGGAAGACGGGAAATGGAAGTTTGAAAATGTATTCCAGCGTGAGTGACGCGTATGTTATTGTTGGGAGACTGGCGAACGAGCATCCGGTGTGCAGGTAAACGAGCGGGGGAGGATTCTGGATGGATGATTGCACGCGGGTTAGCTCGCGCTGAAAAATTTTTCAACCCGGGGAGACACCGACGTCGCCCGGTAACGCTGTTAGGAAAATGAAATTCGGCGGGTAATCGAAAACAAACGATCTGCCGCCGTCTCGTTATCGATTTTTCGTAATGGCGAGTCTATAAATTGTATCCACAAGAAGCATCTAATTCCGGTCTTTATTAATTCTTGAAGAGACACGCGTCGGTTCACTCGTCGCGAGTTTGTTAAAGCGAAGGTGAACGGAGCGGGGGCGTGAAAAATTATTGCATAGTGCTTTCCGCGGAGGCGACGCGACGCGACATTTCGTTTCTTATTCACCGCGCGATGGAAGAGTACAAACTTCGAAATGAAAATTGACGGCGGACAACGAAAATATGCGGGTACAAGAGGATCTTAGCACCTGGCTCCCCCGACGGCGAGGTCTCCAGGTGGCCGCGACGGACTTAAACGAAATTAAAAGTACAAGAAGCCTTCTCCTCCTCCTCCTCCTCCTCCTTCCTTTTTCCTTCCCTCCTCGGGTCCCTCTCGACCTGCCGGCGAAACTTGTCAGCCCGCGCGGCCTCTATTGAAGTTTTTTACATCCGCCGAGATAATCTGACTTAATTAATTTAATTTCGGAGGGAGAGAAACGGCCGTTCCCTCCTCCTCGACCCGGTTCTACTCGGTCCGGCGCGAAACTATGGCAACCGGTTCGTTAGCGAACGTTTTATTATGCAAGGCTTAGCCTCCGCGGAACGACGAACTCGCTATCAAGTACACTGTCGATACGATCGACGCTGTGTATACGCGTTCCCTAATTGGTCGGACCATGCATCGCTGCTTTTAGATATTCGATTGGATTATGAAGCGCGCTGCGAGCGGAATCGATGGAACATCGCTCGCCAGATAAAATTAACTTGAGAAACAGTTCCAATAAAAGCGTATATATACATTTCTTATATCTTAATTAACGACGGAATAATAATTAAACGTTCTCGTCTAATCTCGCGATTCTTTGTCCCCGTCGAATCTGATTCATAGCCAATTAAACTAAATTGGAAAGTTTCGCTCTTTTTCAACGATTTCAATAACGTGTAATCCAGCTGATTCAACGATTCACGAGAGACACGGTCTCGCTGGCTAGTTTACTTGTTACGCAGTGAATCCACAGTTTCTACTTTTTTAAGTTGGCCACCGACTGACAATCCCGTGGAAACTGAACGGGACTCGAAGCGGAGCGCGACTTCGCGTTCCAGTTGCCGAGCAATTTATCTCTGTCTAGTCGATTTTGCCTCGCGGGAACGTTCATAATGCTCCACGGAAAAGACGATAATTGATTGGACTATAATAGGTAGGTTTCTTACGCTCCTGAAGCGATTTAGTGGTTTTGAATAATTATTCTCCTTTACTCGTTCCTCTTCAAATTCTCGGCATCAGCCGTGCCAAGCACTTTTCCCCGTTCTCTCTCTCCGAGTCGTTCGAGACGAGCATATAAATACTCCGAGTCCTTAATCAGACACGAACCGACTCAAGAATCGAAGCAAAGGACCGAACTATAAAAAGAAACGTCCGTAAGTGGAGTTTATTTATTGTCGATTTAATAAAACCGAGAGTAGATTTTACTGTCGGTGGGAATTAATTCGTGAGAAATTTGTCACGAAACTGACAGGACACCCAGTACACGCGGTGCAACAGGATACGGTCTGTTCGATCGACTGTCACAAGCCTAATTGCAATATCGTCAGGGGGTTGGCATCCGGGGCTGGCATTAAAGTGGAATTCCGTTTCGATTGGTTACGAGACGCTTCGAGTGACATTTATAGATACATACGCGTCTCCTTTCCTCTTTCACTTTCAATCAAACGCCCTTTAACTCACCATTACGCGTCACCGGATACCCGGCAAATTCGTTTTCTCCGCACGATCGGGGAGGAAGAAAAAAAAAATGTTAAGCCGCGCGGTTTCATTACGTAGATAACGCGTCGGCATTCCTGAAATCTGTTACGCGCGCATAAATAAATAAATAAATTCATCGCGAGTCGGACTTCCAATTAAAAAAGATGAAGGAATGTTGTGTCTGTTTTTCCGTACGATTCTCCCGGTTGCAACCAAAGGGATTAAAGAAACATTAAGCGTTTCGATTGAAGTGGTTGTAGCATCGGGCAATACCATTTAACGCAACGAGGGATCGACGTTAATTGACGTCGGCTTGTGTGCTAAGAACACAGAAGAGCGAATTTACAGGAATCGATACCGCTGCGGCCTGATCCCGTCCACGGGAAACCTTAATCACATGAAACGAGCTACGGGCAAAAGAATAATCTCTTCACGGCCGTGACTCTTTTGCACGGACCATTTTAAAATCAAGCGAAACGTCTCCGCGCGATAAAGAACGTCGAAGAAAGGAATACCGAATGTCGCGGAAAACCTTCGATGTTCATTCTCTGCCGAACATAACGAGACACATTGTGTCGTTGATTAAAAAGTCCTGTTAATTATTGACCACAGCTAAAGAAAATTGAAACCCATTCAACAGTTGTAATTAAAATTACTCAATAAAACACGCATTGGAAAATAACCTTTCTTTGTGTCCTTCGACGTCATTTAAATCGACACACATTTGTGTTAATATTGTAATGGAACTTATCATTCGAAACTTCTTTTGTAATTCGAGCCGTGAGTCTGTTTCTCCAATCCGTCAAGCTTTGCTTCTCGTCACAGAATTGCGGGTACTAAATGATATGAGGACGTCGCTTTTTTGAAATCGCATCGTGGGCGAAGCTGAAGAGCAAATTTTGCATCGCGGCTCCACGATTCCGGCAGGTGGAACGCGAAAGTACGAAAACTCGATAAGGTCCCGACCCGATTACACACCGCATCGGCTAAAACTTTTAGGACACGGGCTTTTGTGGTTCGGCCGTGTTCCCTCGGGGACGAAATCCACGCTACTGTAAGCATTCTTCCCTTTTTCGATAACCCTTCTCTCGCCATCTCTCTCTCTCTCTCTCCGTCGCTCGTTCGTGTGAACGAAACTTACGATTTTCTCTCGCGCGAAACTCTCCAAGACCTTCCGCCGCGACTGATATTTGCCGAAAGTCCGAGGCAAGTTTGTTATGCGTTTTTCAATCGAGTTTCCGCGGGATAGAAGGAGACGAATATATTCTTGAGTAGAAACGAAATACGTTCTATTATCGAGTTCCTGGTAGAATTTTGATGCCAGGAGAAATTCACAAATACGTCGTGCAAACATTTCCCCGCGGAAGTTTAAATTAGTTTTTTTTTATGGCGAGGGTTGCAGAGCTGACTTGAGCTTCAATCGGGAATTAGAAGAAAATTATTACTGATAATAGATTCCGAGTGTTCCGTTACGTAACAGTCATGAAATCTAGCTAAAACGGGTGCTCCCGGTGAATTAACTGTTTATACATCCTTTGACCCGCGTAATGTAAAGCATACAAAATCGCTCTCCCCATTTATTATGCATTTTCTTGGAAACTCCGGGGCGTAATTCATTTATCCACTCTGTATCGAAAATTCAAGTGTACGTCATCCAGTGACAGGGATTTAATCACAAGATGAGAATTGTTTAAATCAATGTCCGCGAGATTCCGTAAAGGATCTCGTTTATCCCGAGTGTGCAACAGTCTATTTTCCAACAGAGAATTTCAGTTGCAAAATATACTTTGGATATTGGATGAGAAATAACATTAGTCGCCTCTCTGCTGGCATTAGACTGGTAAACGCGTTCAAAAGATCGAATCCACTGGCTGAACGTCGCCTCGCGTCGAATCCCTTGTGGCTCGGTAGCGAAACTGGGTTATCCAAACAAGGGGGCTACTAGACGCGATATAAAAGCTAAATTTTATTTCTGAAAGCGAAAATATTATTTCAAGATCTCGACCGGGCCGCTATTTTTAGCGGCCGATCCAAGTTTTCACCTCTGGAAGGTAACTCCGGTTCACGGGAATATTTTCCTTCCTTTCTCGATTTTTGACGAGCCTCACACTTTCGCGAAATCGAAGACCTCGACGAATCATATGTTTGTTATTGCATCGAGACTAAAAGTATTAAGAGTTTCCCCCCGTAATGTTGAATTACTATGAATTTGTCGAGACTTATATCCTCCGGGTAAGCCGCTTACGCTTACAGACTGATAAACTCTAAAGTCACGAATTTAATCCATCGTTAATTCGCTATGGGAATTAGGAACACTTGTTGTTAAAATTGATACGCTCATCGGTCGATGTTTAATAAATATAATACACAAATAACCAAAACTCTACTATTATCATTGAATAAACTTCAATTTCGAGTAGAAATATTGATTTTGTTTCCGATATTGTTGCACTCTCCATATGCAAATTTCTCGACGCGTTTTATTTCACTTTCCATAGATGGTACACGAAAAATTGAAACATGAAGAAATATAAATCTTTCCATTTCCTGTCTACGTTAGCCTTGATATCGTTTTAGACGAGGGATCAATTTAAAACAGAATCATTTTGCTAGTGGGTCCGAATAATTTCACCGATTTCCTACGTACACGCGTCGCGATTACCATGCAAATGAGAGCGAAATAGATCCGATCGTGAATTATCATACACAAATATCGGAGGGCCGGGGGAGGAATTATGAAAACAATTAATCGAATCGCGGATGAAAAATACGACGACCGCGTGACGTCGAATAAATTATTTATCCCCGCACTTCTCATACGTATTTATGTGAGATGAGTACATAAACGAGACAGCCGAATTATCACGTTCGACGACGAAATTAAATTCTATCGGACTAATTGAGAATTCTCGTTACCCGAATTTTAATCAGTCCATCTATTTTTCAAAATAGAGATCGAAGGCCAAACGAACGAAAGGAGTGACGTTAAAATCAACGCGTAAAACACGCGTGTGTGCGCACTTCAGAATCTGCAATAAAGGAAACACAATTTCACCCCACGCGATGCTTTACAATTTTTTAAACACCTGACCCAGTTAATAGTACGATTTCATTTGGGCGGAACACTTTTTGCCCGTTTTAATCCCACGCAGCAATTTCCCTTCCGGTACACATGAAAACAGGTGAGCGCTCGAAATCCCGGCGCCCGAGATTTCGATCTTTAATTAGCTGTATATCAAATGAACACGCTAACGCGGATCCGGTCTAGCATTCAGTATAGAACGCGCGCGTAGGAGAATCGGTTGGCTCCCGAAACGCGTTTTGCCCGTTTCTATCTCCGTCGCTCTTTCTTGCCACTTTATAAGATCGCGAGAGCCGCGCGATTACAAAGTACACGCTTCTTGCCTTAGCCCTCCCGCACCCTCTCGCGCCCTGCTTGGCTTGTATTGCTCTCCCGGCGCGCGTGTTTGCGTTAATATCGGCCGCGCGCATTAATGTGTGTTGGTTTTGCGCCGCGATATGAATATGTATGCGTCGACGTTGCGTAGGATTTATGCCGAGCCGGGGGGGTGCAACGAGCTCTTCTCTTTCACCCCCGCTTCATCCCTCCGCCGCTGTCTTTGTCAGTCGCGCGCGTTTTAACGTACAAGTGCGCGCACACTGCCTGCATGTACACGTGTATGTGAGTACATATGTGCATCGGATGGATGTGCTCTCGGCAAACAGCGAACCTGTGTGTGCGTCGGTTCTCGCGTTCCTGCATCTTCATCGAATCCCCGGGAACTCTCGGTACGCGCGTGCAGAATGGTGACTTTGATTTGTAACTCGTGCACGGCCTCTGCAATCAGTGGACCGATGGCCAATGGACAGACGGATGAAGCATCGACGACCCGTGATCACCGGATGATTAACAGTCTTCCTCCGAACGAGGTACGGGCGTCCGTCTCTTACGTTTCGACAGGACTGTTTAACGGCGTGCACCAAAAGACGATTGGATCGGAGATTGATCGCTTGCCGAATAAAGATTCTCGAGATTTAGTGCGATACACTTCGCGTAATAATCGTAGTAGTCCTGCACTTCGCACATTCTTTGAATTATAACAATTTTTTAAGCAATACTGGAACTTTAGTCCGATCAGATCTGACCTTCGTTAAATGTTCGCCTCGCGAGAGACACGACGCGTCATTCTGATGAGACACTTTTTTTCTTGACGACAGAATTAAAACGAAAGTATCTGGTAACGGGATTTGTATTTATCCGTATGGAAAGCGGCTCGGCGAGCGTGCGGGCACTTTAGATTAAAGCTCTCATCGGGCACTTTGTCTGTTGCGACGCTGCGGGAAACTCGATTAGTTCAGCGGCCTCGGAAGGGATACACACGCGACTTTTGCGGTGCTTCCGCCAAAGATAAAGCCGAGTGCAGCGTGAGAGCGAGATTCCGAGCCGGTTTGATTAAAGTCCGGCACGAAACGAATTACCTTTTTGTGTGATATCTGTGAACGTCCGGTATAACGAACGCGGCCGCCACGTTTGTTGTACGTTTGTGTTGAAAAAATTCTGTCATTTGTGTAAACTCTTCTCGATTTTGTTTCAGATTGAATCCGCTTGAATTTTATACTGACGTCTGCAGAAATTTATTTATTACTAAAATATTTTATTAAATTTATTTTTTATTAACAATAAGAGATTACATGACGTTTTGAGGATTAATTAAAGAAGATGAGAACACCTGGAAAATGTATAATAAATACGTACTTGCACAGAATAACAAATCGTTAATTTGAAATTCAACCCGTTTTCGATGCGATGCCTATTGGCCCCGCGGGTCGTATTTTAAAATGACCCTCCGTCCTACATTTCCTACGCGCGCGCAGATTAAACTCCTGATCATCGACAATGGAACCACTTGACGGAATGCAACAATCAACGAAGAGACGCGCCGCGCGTACGGCCGAAACGCAAAAAACATAATGACGGCGTGCACGATTACAAATCATTGAAAAGCGCAGCGGCGGCACTCGAAACGCGATGCGACGCGTTAAGTGGGGACCGGCGCTACGCGATTATTCCGTTAATGATCGAAATCATCCGCGTGCAGCGAAACACTCGGGGGAGCGTTTCGAGATCGGCGATCATGCTTATTAAAATATTTCTAGCGAAACTATTTCACGTGTTCATTGAGCACGGCTGACGTTCCGAGCCGGAAATCGAGAGAGAGAAGGAGGCGAACGTATAGATATAGATAAAAGTCGAGCCATTCACCGAGCCAATCGACTTCTGGAGTGCGTCATCGGTCGGTTGGATCAATCATCGAGAGGCTCCCTCGTCTCGTATCAAAGTATAATTTTTTTTTTCTTTTTTTTTTTGCCCGCTGAATTATTCTCCTCCGTCGAGAGTCGCAGTCGGACGGTACCAATTTGCCTGGGAGAATTTACTTGCCGCCGGTACAGAAGAGGGGAAAAAAGAGTTCCTCCCGCTTTCAATCCCCGCAGCTACCCGACGCGAATAAGAGAATACGGACGTTCCATAAAAATCGTACGTGAACCTCCCATGGAATCGATGGACTCTCTCTCCGGCGGCCCGCGTTCGAGTGGGTATGTAGTTCGGTTTAAAAGGTCCGCGGGGCGAAATTAGAACACGTCGAGGATCGGCCGTACGACTGCGGGAGAGGAATTTCGTTGGCTCGTTCCGTCTAAATCGCGGCTCATTATAGATTTGCATCGTTGCTCTTTTCGATTTCACGACCCACTCGAGCCGAATATCCCCTTTTTCATCGTTCCCGGCCTCGTCGATTACAAGAGTCTGTTTCGCTTGATGCGTACCATTACTCGAGACGATTGCATTAATTAGAGGGTATATACATATATGAAATTACGATAGCAATCGTGGCAGCTTATTGAGAAATTGCGATACCTCTCCGCGGAAGATAAGGTCCTCCATGTTCGAGTGCGTCAGTTATTTCGTGTCAATGAACGAATTGTAATAAACGATGTTTAATATCGAGCAGAACGCGACGTGGGAAAGTTAAAAGCGACTCTGCATAAAATCGCCGAGATTCTCTCGATTATTTTTATNTCCCCTTTTTCATCGTTCCCGGCCTCGTCGATTACAAGAGTCTGTTTCGCCTGATGCGTACCATTACTCGAGACGATTGCATTAATTAGAGGGTATATATATATGAAATTACGATAGCAATCGTGGCAGCTTATTAAGAAATTGCGATACCTCTCCGCGGAAGATAAGGTCCTCCATGTTCGAGTGCGTCAGTTATTTCGTGTCAATGAACGAATTGTAATAAACGATATTTAATATCGAGCAGAACGCGACGTGGGAAAGTTAAAAGCGACTCTGCATAAAATCGCCGAGATTCTCTCGATTATTTTTACCCCGGAACGTGAACGAAGTGCCCCCGAGCTCGGCGAAAGTTCTTGGAACAAAATTTCATTTCACAGTCCGTCATCCCGGCCCGGCAAATATTATCGTAAATTTTCGAACCCGCCCCTGTTTTTCAACTTCTATCGCCGCACGTTTCAACCCGCGATTCTTTATCCCCTGTCTCCGTTTCTGCTCGCCGAAAACGTTTTTTTTTTTTCTTCACGCGATTCGATAAATCAAGTCCGCCCGTACGTTGATCATCAATAACTCCGGCGAACCTTTTTCTTCGAGGCGTCAATGACGAAATATCAAAAACGATCCGTAAAAGAAAGCTGGCCCTATCTCGTCCTCGACTTTCCTATTTCTAATATTTTCCTCGACAAGGCAATTAAAAACGACGATTCTATATAAAAAGAGGTACAAGACCTAATTTATATTTAAAGCAGGAAAGCCCACTGGTAGATAAATCATTACGTCCAAGGTATTGGCCATTCGAATGACAAGCTAATTCGTCTTTCTCAGCTAACAGATTAAAGTGTGTTCAGGCCTTCGATTCATCGATTTATGGGGGGATCTGTGTGATTTACGGTCTCCACCGATTTTCCATACGCAGTCCTTTCAAATTCGCCTTCGCAATTAAAACCAAACTACACTTCGATATCGACCGGTCGTCGCGCTTTCCGGGTCAATAATAACGCAATAAAATCGTTTCTCGTTGGCAAACAGCTTGCGCGAGGCGCTTAAATTTGAATTGCTATTAACAAAGCTTCGGCAAACGCTGGCCATATAGTAGGAGACCGAGAGCAAACCGAGCATCGCGTCGGGTAACGTTGTTAGCACAGCTAAGGAAGGAAGGAGGTTCTCCCAGGTCGTCCGAATTGTCGCTAATCGGATACACTTTCAGGCAGTCGACCGATATCGAACCACTCCGGGTACCCTCGTACCAGCCAGCAGCTCCCGCGGGAAAGTACGTCAATTTCCGCTCGCGATGGCGATTCGTCGAAATCCCACGCGCCCGATGCTTAGACGTCCGATGCCCGGAAATTTATCGTCTGCCTCCGTTTCTTCTTCTTCGTTTACCTCCGCGTATCGTCTCTCTGGACGTTATAGATATTTTCAGACACAATAAAAACTTTCCCATGGCGGACGGGACGGATGCCGAATAAAGAATTGCTGCTTATAAAGCTCGCGGAAATTATAGTAACAATAATAACTGCTCTTCTTGTTATTTTTATGAGAATGTATTAACTCGCGGATGAAAACGATGAGTTTAAGTAATACGATCGTGGATTATTAGTTCCACTTCTTGTCCCAGACCGAGAACTAATTTTACGCCGCCCCTCGTCGCGGGGTACGTTCGTAAAATCGTGATAACATCCAGTTAATTATTTCAACATAATTTTCTCCCCATCGACGACGCGGCGACGGGATCGGAGCCGGAGATCTTCAAGGAGTGTATTAAAAGATACCCGAGCCCGATAAAACGCGAATTAACACGCCGGAAGGAAAACCGTTTCCGTTAAGTCGTCCTCCCTCAAAGTTTCATTAAAATCGGCCGCTCGGAAGTTCGCCCCCGCCGTAGTAGGCGATAATTACGATCACAATCGACTCGTTTTCGAACGACACCGAGATCGGATTCGCGAGGCGAAACGTGAAGAGCCCTCGTTGATTCGCGCACTGGAGCTCGTTACGCGGTGATTCGGTTTAAGATGACGTTAGGAAGATGCAATGTATATACAATCACTCCCAAAAGTTTCTATTCCTGATGTTTCATTAGCTTTGAATAATTTCATAGTTGAAAAAATAATTATTTTATCATCCCTTATACAGAATTCATCTCTTTTATATATAAAATCTTCCAAAAAAGCTCTATATTTAAAAATCGAGTCCTTTAATTACATTGAAAGCTAATGAATTATTTTAGAAGAAAATTTCGACCGGTTTATCAAAGATATTGAAGAATACTTTTTACTAGAAATATGTAGAGACTTTTCAAGGTGGCTGTACAGCGAGGTCGACGATTTTGTCGTAGGAATCGCGAGGAAATTCGAGCGCCGGGCGAGAATTACGAGGGATTAATCGACGTCGGCGGCGCGACGCCTCGACGCGATTATGCGGCTCAAAGAAGTCCGACTCGCGACGAGGAGAACTCATCTCGATCGGTCCTTTGTGCGGCAAAACTGGATTCCGTCGCGGACAGAAACGGTCGATTTTTCTTCGCTCCTCCAACAAGCTCGTGCACCTGATAGGTTCGACCGCGTGTCTTTGAAACCTCCGGTGTCGCGTGATTACTTCCGTCCTTTCCACTTTTTTTTTTGCTACGCTTTTACAGATTCTATATTTGGTGTCGTTATAGTTTGTAATTGTTGTCTTCCTGGTATTCGTCAAGTGCAGTAGAAATAAAATAATGATATGTGATAGAAAAGTTTCAGCGATTGAACTGAAACGTTGAGATGATACAGCGAGAAAGACTGACTTCTAAATTGGTTTTGTGTCTCAAAGGTTTGCGAAATATTTGAAGACAGCTCTGTTTGACGCTTAATACGTGCACATTGCCAATAGCACGGCGTACCATCAACTATTTTAGTGAGAAACCGCTGTCACACCTTGTGCACCACTATTATAAGCGACTACTATAGCTTAATAGTGTGTCGGCTGTTGACAGACAGTGTTGTGTACATTTTGCTTGGTCAGAGGCGTTCCACTGCGCGCGATTATCAGCTTGAAACATGACTGAATTACGCAATCGAAATATTAGAATAAATAATTATACGGCTTAACGAACGTCAACGGGTTATATTCATTCGTCCAGTTTCGTGTTTTATAATAAACAAGCCGTGCAAACTGAATTTCATTAAAAATCGTCAAAGTCATTCTTTGTATTCGCGCCTTTGCCACCGGTTTCTCATTAGCTTTATATTATGGAGCCGCGCGTTCATTAATACGCGAGATGTGTTCTTAGGATCGTTAAAAACTGGCTGATGAAGACTAAAAACAAAAGGCCCAGTAGCAACGAAATGTCAGTCCTTTCAGTGCTTCGCATTCATATTTTTAGAACTGAATAGAATGCAAAAAAGCTGTACGAGAAGATTCCTGTTCGAGCCACAATGAATTTTGTTACGAAATATAAAAGCGGCTTAAATTATGATACTACATATGCCCCTTTCACGTTCGTTACATTTTTCTGCGAATAATCAGAGTATCCGAGTACCGAAATTAGCCCTCGCCGGGGGATTATTATAAAAAGAGTCACATTTCATAAATCTAGACGTTATTTAATAGAATCCAATTCACAATTCCGTCGAAATAGTCCGCGGCCCTGTTCGCATACCAATTTACCGATTCATCAAGACGCAAACTCCGCCGAGTCCGTCTACTCTGCCGGCTGCATCCTCTAATTGCATCCGAGAGATTCGCACAAAAGATAAGCACGATCGCGCGTTAACTTCAAGAGATTGCGATCGCGCCGCGATTGACTTCCACGGATCTCGATATATCCCCTCGCGCGCTCGTGAAAGCACATCCGTGCACGTGTGGGCGCCAGTCGAATGTAATTTGCAAACCTCGAGACACGCTCTCCGGCTCCGATCCCGATCGGAGAGAGATTCCGAAGCCCGGGGCGGGCGGCGGCGACGCGCGTAGAAACCGGCGCGCACACCTGTGAACTTGTTCGACCCAATTTACGGTGCCTCCTCCGCGCTAAGCAGATAATTTTAAACGTACACAATCACCTTTCGAACGCTCGATCATGCGCGCCTTTATTACGCATGCAAATCGTTTAACGAATCAATATTATTGCTTAAATTCTCGACGACACGGAACGGAATCTTATGGAAAAATGCGTGCGATTCGCAGGGAGAGTATTATCTATTTCTATTACTCGATTTCACACACGAACGGCTCTTCGTATAGCGTTTATTGGCAACGGGAAGCAAATGAGTAGGGGGTCGATACAGGTCGGCGTTGTTCCGACGCAACGGTAGTCATCCGTAAATTAAGAATGCCATTGATTTCCGGCCGTAAAGAGCCACCACGCACATCGTTCGGAATTGATCGTGATTAAAAGCCATCGCGTGGAATTCGAACGATCCCGGCTCGACTTGGACTAATTGCCGGCCGAAATTCCGCACCGGCGTATTCTGAAATGTTTTTCGGACAGATTTGTACCCGGCCGGGTTTTACCGCGCGTGGCACTTTCAAACGCGATTTTAATCATATTAAGGCTGGCGAGGCCGCTCTTTCAGCCGCCGGGTAATATTGACAAAGAGACAGTCCCGGAATTTCATATTACGCATCCCCTGTTTTCAACCGGGGCTCCGTACCCCCGCCGGCCGCCGCTATAGCACACGTCTGTTGTGCGCGTCGCTTAATACTCATTAGCTAAGTGTCTCTGTGCGCCTGTCGCGTGTTTGTCTTGATCGCGTTTGCTTTGAAGAATTCTCGCCGAGCGAATACCAAACTTGGGATATTTATATCGGCGTTAATTACGTTCCAGCCAGAATTAAATCAGAGTAGATTACAACGTGCGCTCTTGTTTCGAACTTCATACCACGTTTCTTGGTTACAAATGCTTTATATTATAAAGAGACGTTCGAAGCGGTGAATCCTTTCATTTTACATACAATAGACGCCAAGTAGAAAATACGATTCCGTACAATTGCACCAGTCAATCGGTCTTCTTTAGATTTTAGTTACTCCCATTGTCTCTCCTTGTGCGGGGGAAAAAATTTCTATTGACGTCGACAACTAGCGAATTATCAGCGGCTGACCAGCGTCAACAGGCTCGGTCTCACCCGAAAGACAAAGCCGTGCGCCCATGGCGACTGACAGAGGA
The DNA here is from genome assembly GCA_019453355.1 of Ceratina japonica. Classification (NCBI taxonomy): domain Eukaryota; kingdom Metazoa; phylum Arthropoda; class Insecta; order Hymenoptera; family Apidae; genus Ceratina; species Ceratina japonica. The sequence goes on along the minus strand of SMSR01015999.1, from coordinate 380,655 downwards.
GAATGGCGACGAAACCCTTTTCCATCACGGCCCGCCTTGGTCCTTTACCGCTTTTGTCGAAGGGAGCACGCTTCCGCGAGCAAGAAAGTGATTTTCCGCGGTGATAACCGTGATTTCTAACACGCGCCGCCTTTACCGCGCAATCAGGGGCCCGGTCGAGCCATCGACAGACGCCTTTTGATCTCGAATGAAGGCCTACCATCCCAGACTCTCTTCGCCAATCCTAGTAAAAAATGTACCTCATATATTGAGGAATCATTTATGATACTAAATTATAACTTAGTAAAGTATAAATGAATTTGTAAAACCGTAGACTTGGTCAAGCAGACGTGTACTATTAAAAATGGGAAGGGTTGAAGAAAATGAGAACGCGGCCTGAAGGAACTCGATAATAACCGGGAAAAACCGAAGGCTGCGTAAGGTCCGATGAAATATCGTAAATCAGGGGAGTGTGTCTGAGAAGTTTTCATAGACGGCCGATTCTTCCCTCCGGCCCCGCTCCTCTCCCTCCCCGTCCCATTCTCATTACGAAGTTCCCGGTCATCAAATTTTATTAGCCCCCGCTTCGAGGGCTCGCCTCGCTTCTAACTCAATATCTTGTAGATTTGTAGTCTCGATTTAACTACCCTCCCTTTCTCGTACGCTTTCTCGCGCACACACAGTTTCCTTCCTTTCTTTCGCCCTTGTATTCTCTCGCCGAAGGGCGACGGAGGGACGGGCGGAGGGCCAGATGTAAGCGCGGCGAAGCTCGAGCTCCAGCGACTTTGAAAGCAGCAATAATTCCGTGCTCCACGGCCGAGAACTAATTTCCACCAGCTCCGAAGTCGGCGGCCCTCGCGGACGAGGGATCAAGCGAGACCGAAGAACCGCCCGCCATTCCTTTCGTTCCTTCTCCTCCTCGTCCTCCCTCCGGCTTCTTCCTTGATTCCTTCAGACCAGTTCGTTTTCTCTCGCGTCCTTTTATCGTCCGACAATGGCCGATCGGCTCGACCCGTTTTACCATTGCCGACCGTCGCAGCCAATAAAGAACGTCGGGGAACGACGACGGCTGCTGCGCTCGATCCTCCGCGCACAGGCGTCGGACCGTGCAGCGTTTCCGGTACGAAATTTTACAAGATCAACCGCGTCGTTCGCCAACTGAAAATTTACGACTCGGTAGAAGTTTTGGTATCCAAGTTTATTCTAACAAGAACTGTACTGCGAGTAATTATTTCTTGAATACATTTATGTTTGGCGCAATTTAGCGAAAATTGTCAAACACAATTTTCATTGACTCGTATATACTTGATAACACGTTTATCTTGTATCTCATTATCGAAGGTTCTGTTAAGAGAACGTGGTATTCGTCTAAACATTTTATGACCCGGCGCAAGTAAACGACGGCAGTTATTTACGCGCGGCATCATTACCAAGCATCTAATTTCTGACATTTACCGCCGCCGTCAACGCGCCACCGGTAACTACTACTGTCAGAGTTTCTACAAACTTGCACCACTGTCACGACTGCCTGATTATATGCTAACCAACTCCACTGTTGGTAGCGGCAACCAGTCGCATCACCGCCCCGCTCCACTTGTATATATGTACGTACGTACACGTATATGTGGCAGTGTAAACGATGGCTGACTGATAAGACCAGTTTCTACTATGTACGTTGGTAATAGCCCACAATATTAACGCTCTGTTTGCCTAGGACGCGTCACGCTGTACCCTTGTTAATTATGCGCTGTACTTGTTTGCGTTGCATTGGCGTTGCCGCAAAATAAGTTGCTACCTTCCTTTATTCGACGTTCTAATCCCGCGAGGCTCTGACCTCTCGCAAATCCTTAAGGTGAAAATGAAACGATTCCCTTCTGAGCCTTCCGCGTCCTCTCGAATCTCGCGTCGTTCTAACAATTGTGATCGCAAACGGATTAATTGCAAGATATACTTCGACGTCGTTGGAGAATTTGTCGCAACAAACGTAATCCCGAGTCGATTTAATGCCGAGCCGAGTCCAAGAGGGAGTCCGAACAAATTGAAGACCGCGAATGGCGTATAAAAATTAATGGGACCGCGATTAGAGGTCGCGCAACATGCCCGACGATCGGCCAGATCAATATAATCCTCTTACGTCGCTAGATCTTCGGATCCGCGTTGACCGGACTTATCCTAGAGGAGCGCCGCCGCTACCCTAAGCCTTTAAACCCATCTCGAACGAATCAATATCGGACCAATTTCGACAAAACGGTGTCACTGTATCTGCGTGAGGCCGTCGCCAGGAGTTGGACAAAATAATCGATATATCGGTTTCAAACCACCGAGCAATAATAACCAGTCCTAATTCCGATATCATTGTATGATATTCTAGTATTTCCGATTGTTTATTGCGATCTTTGATAAAAGAACTGTTTTTCGAAACTTCGGATCGAGTTTAAGGAGGTTCATCTGGTTAAGGAATTAACAGATAGATCTACAAAAAAAATTTGGTAGTCTATAACAGTATACCAGGATACCTCAAAAAGATTTTTAAGTCATTTGGATACCTTAATGATATTAATATAAATATTTTTTACAATTTTACATGTAGTTACATGAAAAAGNAGGAATTAACAGATAGATCTACAAAAAAAAATTTGGTAGTCTATAACAGTGTACCAGGATACCTCAAAAAGATTTTTAAGTCATTTGGATACCTTAATGATATTAATATAAACATTTTTTACAATTTTACATGTAGTTATATGAAAAAGAGTGATTTCCCAGACTTCTATCGTTAATTTATTAAATATTGACAGACAGTTTTGAATGAAACTTGTGTCGTATTAAAGAGAAACATTTAACGAATATTTTAATTGCAAATTTAGGTAGATTGGGTGACTGTGAATCGAGAAATATCTAAACACAACAAACGAAATCTGCATCTTTCAGCAGTAGATAACCTCCGTTATTAACATGTACACTAGTCAAGCGAGCTCCTCTTTTCTACAACTTGCATTTGACTTGCTATGTACCAGATGAACCTCCTTAATAAAAATTAGAATCAAGATTGTCACTTACCTTTTGCTGTGGAGTTTGCGGGGGTTCTGTGGCAAGCAATTTGCTCAGGGCCGGATGTCCGTGGCCGTTCGACGTCGAGATAGCGCCCGGTGTGCTGGGCGTGCTGGGATTGCTTCCCGGTGTGTTTGGGCCCGTCGTCGGGCTGCTGGGACTGACGCTCTCGTTCACCTTGCTCCCGGCGTGATGATTCTCCGTGTGCCTCCTCAGACTCCTCGCGTCGCAGTACGACTTGCCGCAGCCCTCCGCCTTACACTCGTACGGTTTCTTATTCCGATGCGTCAACATGTGCCCGTTCCTGGAAACGATGAAAAATTATCTGTTGAAAGCCGGAATGAATGTTCATACGCGCGCAAAAGTAGCTTGACATTTAGTACGGCCACTGCCAAATGCCAAGAGGCTTTAATTAGAAGCGGAAAATTGGTAACGTTCTCTTTACCGGTGTTTAATGTTCGAGACCAGCTTTGAGTCTCGTGAAAAAGTTTACCTTTGACCTTCCGCCTACGCAGGACCTTCAGTCTCTAAGAGCGGAGCACTTACTTTGCTACGCCTATATGCCGCCGGCGCTTTGCACAAAATTTCAGTAAAGTACGTCGCTCGATTTTGTTAACGCTGAGTCGAGATCGGAAATACAAGTCGCGAGCAGTTTGTCTCGCGTTTATCGCGCTAGCAAAAAGGAAACAATTTAATGTAGAATGCACGCGCATCAAAGATATACAACGCTCGACGACGACGGGTCCATCCGTCTCAATTCCGAGCAGCGGCGCTGTTTGGGGACGCGCGCAGACCGTTCTCTCTCGCATGCTGAAACTTTAACGAGCTCTCGAACATTGTCCACACCGGCGAGAGAGGGAGGATTCTCTGTGGGTCGCGCTAAGAAGCGGACGCGCATCGTTTCCGGTAAATTTTCCAGCAGCCCGTCGGGACTGGTTCCTCAAACCCTCTCCATCGATTCGGGCTTTAGACCCCCATCGATACACTCAGTTCCCTCAAATTCTATCGGCCAGCGAAGTTACCGAGAGACTCTTCCTTGCAAAAGTTAATTCACTATATTTCACTTCATCTCTATTTAATAATAATAATCCGTCACGTATCGCGATCAGATTCTTCTATGCAAACAGAAGAAATTAATTTATGCCCTCTTGCAATTTCATTTATTTCACTTTTTCCCTGTTGGACCCTCTCCATCGATTCAGGCGTTAGACCCCCATCGATACACTCAGTTCCCTCAAATTCTATCGGCCAGCGAAGTTACCGAGAGACTCTTCCTTGCAAAAGTTAATTCACTATATTTCACTTTATCTCTATTTAATAATAATAATCCGTCACGTATCGCCATCAGATTCTTCTATGCAAACAGAAGGAATTAATTTATGCCCTCTTGCAATTTCATTTATTTCACTTTTTCCTTGTTGGATTCCTGAACAAAGACCCGTGTCGAAGACGCCGAAGCGAGAAAAGAAAACTTCGTTGTTCGAAGAACAAAAGAGTAACGGGATCCATCTTTCCTTTAATAACGCGAGGGCATACCTTTTAAAGGATCACGATGAAAATATATTTCTAAGGCAGGATCGATCGCCGGCCATTTCCAGGCTAATGGTGTTCCTGAATAATTGGCGCAGGGCGCGAGATCCCTCGTCCTCTTTCTTCACCGAAATTAGAACGACTGCTCCCGTGTTCTCTTCTAAGACAATAAATTTGACGATTCGCGTTAACGCGCGCGACACGTTCCGCGCGCGCGGCGAGGAAGGAGCGGAGGATAAAATTCCCCTTTGAAAACGAGCCGCGCTTGAAAGAAATTCCACTCGCGGCGAGCTTCCCGATGCAAACACGAGAAACAACTCAGCAATGAAAACAGCGGAGCTTTTACGGCGGCTTATTCCCGCCATGTGTATAAAACTTGACATTAAAATACGGTCACGCCGAAGCCGGAAGAGCTCGTCTATAATCAAAGGATAAATTACGTCCACCAGGAACAGCACAAACATTGAATATCCGAGCAACAAGTAATAACAAGAACGACCGAATTATTTTTCTCCGTTTATAAGAACTTCTCTCAAAATGCCTGACGAAATTTTCCGCGCGAAAACGTTTTCCTCGTAAGCGAGGCAGCTGTCATTGGGCGGAGATTAAATTTGCGCCAATTATCAACTCGCCATTAATTCCAACGGCGCGGGTCGGAGCGGAGAGCCGAGGCACCGGCTTCGAAGAGGCCGTTTGGCTGCGCTCTATTTTCTTTCATTTCACGGGGTCAGAGCATCCTTAATGCGAGGCGGACGAGGCGGAAGCCGATGAACAAAGGGGGTATCGGCGATATCGAGGTGGGAAAGCAAGCCCTCTTTACAAGCGGAAGACCGAGGAAAACGACCGGGGCTCTCTGCCGCTGGCTGCATCGGCAACGACTCTTTCTGAATCCCGTTCCCCTCCTTCCCCCGTGCCGTCCCATTCTCCGCCGCGAAGATGTCGCAAATCCCTTTTGGACGAAGAGAACGCGGCTGCCCTTCGTACACCGCCTCCACCTCAACCTCTCTATATATATATATATATATGTATATATAGTATATATAGTTTTCTCTGTTCGTACATTATATACACAGAGGCTGGCTCTCGGGAAAGAGCTCTCGAAGAGAATACCTCTCGAGGTATAAGCGCTTCCTTTCGTCCTTCCTTATTTCAAGCGGCACCGTCGCCGTTCGAACGGGGGAAAGGACTACGTGGATTTACTTCGATAACAGAGATACACCGTGGAACTTACAATGGCGGGACCGCTCGCGAGAAAGGGGTGAACCGGAGGAAGCGACGGGGGCTCTGCTGCTCGCTGGACCGAGGGTGGAAGCGCGCCTTCGGAGAATAAGAATCTCAGAAGGAGTTGCGACACAGTACAAGAAAGAACAGTAGGTGTCGATTAATCGATTGGTCCTGAAGTAATCGATATAGAAGAAAATTGTACACGACCTTTTATCTACGATTCTTAGCAAAACACTCGTGAATTTTAAACATCCTCGATGATTTTCTTTAGGGAAAAGCTTCTAATAGTTGACTTAGGAAATGTTCCTTGCCATTCGTTACGACGATGGGGCTAAACATTTCGCCAGGAATTTTCTTGCCCGGGGAGCAGCGATGCGAGCAGCGGATGCATAAAAAATGCGCAAAGGTGGAGAACAATCGCGGTTGCACGAAACTCGGCTAGGAAGCGAAGGAAGCCGACTGCTCGGTGTTGTCCTTTTATAATTCCTTTTGTTCGTTTAATTACCGGCTGCGTGGAACAACGAATTCCGTGCAAATTTTACGTAGCATCCGCGAAATAAGAGGCTTTCGAGGGATAACAGGAAGCAGGTTAAGTACCCGGGGATTCTTTTCTTCTATTGTATACAGTATTAATGTTCGAAATCAAACGATAATACTCTCCTCTCCCACTCTGGTTTTTACAACAATCTCTGTACAAACTGCGCCACAATTATCCAATAAAACCGTGTACAGTCTGTTCATCTGTATTATTATTTTCCACGAGACCAACGGGACTGTGTATATTTTTATCGACTAAAACGGGAAATTAATTGGATAGGAAAGGCGTTGCTATCTTTGAAAAATTTCCTGATAACTATGTGAACGTGTTACAGGATCGAGAAGCCGCTTTTCACTCTCCATTATATAATGAGATGAGGAGAGAGATGAAAAAAGTGAAGGGTATCAGAAAGTAGCGGCGGAAGGTGTAATTCGACGCTTATTACTTTGCGCAAACAGAATTAAATTACGCTCGATCATGAGGACGTTGTTTCTATTTACTGATCAGCTATCGAACTTCCGTCGGGAGCGAAAAAGCCCTAATTACGTTTATCGCGGGATACTTATACCATCCCTTGCGCTCTTCTCGCTGTCGATAGTTTTAGGCAGCGCGGAGGGTTTTAATGAAAAGAGAGATTATAGATAATTATGAACATGAAATTCTTGTATTATTAATTCATATTTCGTGATGAAAGGTCCGCGTCAGTTATGATTGTAATTATAATTAATTTGAAGGAGATAGAATCAAAGATTTTGCGAACGAAATTTATGAAAATGGAGATAACTCAATGGGGAAAGAAAGTAAGAGGGAGAGAGAGAGAGAGAGAGAGAGAGGAATTTCCTTTGTCGTTTAATTAATTAGTTGATTTTCTTCATGCAACGGGAGCCTCTTACCGTGGGTCCGTTCCAAGACAATCCCTCGTTAAATACTCGAAAGGCGAGCAACTTCAAAGAAGTATTTCAGTCGCAACCCGTTACGATATTATACCCACTTGGCTGAAATATTCTTTGAAATAAAAATAAGCAACCTAACACTTTCTTCCTTACAAGAATTTTCCAACCGATGAACACAAATTAAAACTTCGCGCAAAAGTGTTCAAGACTAATTACACCCCGCTTTTTATACACAATGGTCTGTGCGACGTGCCGAGAGGAAAACTGTTAGTTCAGCAACGAGCAATTAGATATTTTCGCTCGTTCGAAGTTGACGCGCTCATAAAACAAAAGTTTTATCGCAAGTTATTTACGGTATGAGTAAAAATAAAATTGTGCACAAGATTTTCTGTCGCTCGCTTCATTAAGACTCGCTACCCGCGCAAAGAAACTGAAAATAACTTTGACAAAGGCTCGCGAGCTTTTTTTAATTATTATCAATCCATTTTCTCCCCGGCGACGCTAATCCTAATTATAGATTACGCCGGAGGAACTTCTAATTTCACGAGCTCCGTAAAAATTAATTAAACCGCGGGAACGAAATCTGGATTATGTACGCGGCATTAATTTCTAATTGACTAGATCGAAGGGAATCGATAGAAAATTCGCTGAAGGTAATAAAACCGCGAAAATTTCTTTCCGCCTCTCATCAATTATTACTTGTCTCGTAAAATATTATAAAACAATACCGACGATTGTTAAAGCGGTTTAGCGTCGGTCTTATCAATAAAGAATACGATTCTCGGTGCCGCCGGATCTAAGTCATTTCTGGGGCCGGAATCGTGGCCGGAGTAAGTTTAAAAGGATTCGCGGGGGAGGAAAACACAATTCTTTACGACTCCTTCTAAGTACGGGCTCGGGTATTTAAGTTGCCCGGCTGCCGCGCGGCTTCCGGGGTTTAAAAGGATTACAATAAAAACAGGAAACAGGCCAAGGACTTTTTCGCTGATCGGATAAAGTCGTCCACATCGTTTACACGAATCCCGGCATATGCTGTCCTCGGAACGAGTTTCCAAGTAACCGATTTGAGGAAATTTTATGGACGACGGCCAAATGGAATGGCCGCGTGCACCGGACAACAACGTTTTTTGACATACGCCGGGCCTTCAACGATCGCCCGATGGTCCCGTCGCTTCGGAACTTTTGACGACGTTGTCAGAACGACGAGGATCTATTCGGAGAACTCTTTAGCACCTCTAATGGGAACAGAGGGAATTCCGAGAACGCCGTCCGTTCGATTTGAAATTAGAATATTCGTCGGTTCTAAAATACCTACGATCAACATTCTTTGACTCGGCAGCAATAACAGACGACTCGTTACACGGGCTCGAACTGGAACACGGTTAATGAATTCTGAAAGAATCGACTCGGGCAGAAAATCGAAAAGGAACAATCAACGAGAAAGTGAGCCCGAATAAAGGAGGAGAGAGAGAAAAAAGGAGGAGGAGAAAGCAGAGATGAAACGAAAGTAATTCCTCGGGTCGTTCGTCAGCTCGCATTGAACGTGGTGTCGACCCTATCGAATGAAATACGTACATAAAATGAAGGCGACTCAACGTGGCGGAAAGGTCGAGGAAAAGAAAAATACGGCACCGGCTCGGAACCGAACCCAGCGCACGTACCACCGCCGCACAAAAGAGGATTGCAGCGGTTTCCAACTGGGGACGACAAATTTTTCAACGCTCCCGAAGATTTTTCGCGTCCAACGGGCCAATAAAAAGTAGCCGATCATCGCTCTGGTTATTCGTTAGGACGCCATTGTTACTTGAATAATAAGGGATCAATTATTCGGCGACGCTGAATCAATTTCGATCCGGAAGCAAGTAATCGACGCATGATCAATCAGTGCGTTAATACCGTCTAGTAAATTGTATAAAAAAGGCTTGTTGAATAATTCCCATGAAATTATCCGAGGGAATCTCGAGGAGGAACGAAACGTCACAAGCGGGGAGGGAATATATTGCTGGAATACCTTGGAGGATTCGAAGAAAGTCTTTAGAAAAATTTCACGGAACGGTATTTCCACGGCTGGTTGAATCGCTAAAGGGTATGATATCTACGCGCAGGCAAAGAAAAGGATGAGAGAGAGAGAGGGTACCGAAAGAGACAGAGAGCATTATAAAGCAGAGCGAACGGAATCTCATAAAATAGAAGCTAATGATCGCTGCGCAAGTAATGTGCTCGGCTCGAGCTGCGTAAGGGGAAATACGAGACTAATGCGATTACAAGATGACACAAATGTTAATGCGTATCGGATACAATGGTAAAAATGTGAGCGGCTCTCAAACTGAATTGTATTATTAGCAGCGAACTGCAGAAATCTGACGTAGCTTGAAAATATGCGACGTCGATTGATCAATTAAATTGAACCAGGTTTTTCTAAAAACTGGCCCGCGGGAAGGTCAATAAAAACCCCGGACACGAGTAGCAACGGTATTGCGCGGTATCAATAAGTTCCTGACAAAGCATTCAAGGAATCGCGAGTAATACCGCAAAGCCGAGGCGAAGGCTGCGGGGGAGGTTGTCAGAAAGGAAAACTACTGGCCGAAGTGGAAACGTGGCGGTGGCGGTGGTGGCGAATACCGAGCGAAGAAGAATCGGTCGAGGAAGCGAGGAGAGGATTCGTCCGCGAAAACGAAATACGAGTCTAGCTCCAGTCGAGCGGCCAACGAGCCTGACCAGAGCTGGCGACCACTATTGATTCACCCTTATTCCCTTCCCCGGTTCTCCAGGCGAATTGAATCTTCGAATCCATGGATCAAGCCTCCGTTGCCTTATCGATACATCTTCCATTTAAACACACGAAGAAAACAATTATTTTTCTACGACATGTCTCGACATAAATCTTAATTCATAATTTGATCCATTCTCGAAGATTTCAAAACCCGTATTTAAGAATCAAATAACTTCCTTTTGAGGAAGTTAAAAACGTCGTGGAATAAAACGAGCTTTCTATTAAGCAAAATTGTCTGTCATTGACAAGAATAAACAAGAAGTACTTGGATGAAAGCGTTCATCTCGGAGGATCGTTCGCCATTGACGGATATAAGCACCTCTCGCTTCCGGCGACGACGAAAGGGAAAAGCGGTGGAAAAAATTGGTATTTTTGGTAATTAAAAGGTGCGGACGGGCGGATCGAGAGACAGAGCGCGGCGGAGCGCGGGTTAATCGAGGCGGAAAAAGGGGTACGGGGGTGGGGGTCAGGGGTTGAATCGCGCGTGAATCTGTACTCACAAGTGGTCCTGCCGCTTGAACGCCTTCCCGCACATCGTGCACACGTATTTCCTCTCGTCGCTGTGCGTCAGCTTGTGCTTCGTGAGCGCCGATGCGTTGTTAAACACCTTCCCGCAGACCTGCAGACAGAACCAGTGCAACGTGTCAGCGCGTCTTTCTGCTGATGCCGCCAACCTTGACAGTCGGCTTAATTGGTTATTTATGGCCCCCGCGACTCGCGGTGCCGCAAGCTTTTCGGCATTGAGGGAAAATGATTTCTTCCCGCGGCGACGCCGGCTGTTCGTTTCGCGGATATGCTCTCAGACAGGTACAGAAATAAAGCATTTCCGGTCGGGGTGATACGATTTTTCGAGTCCCGCGGACGACAGGGAAAAAACGCGGCTGCGGGAATGACTTTTCACGAAATGTAAATTCGGTGTTGCCGGCAAAACGCAATTTCAGCAAACCTATATTTGGCCATTAGCATTCCGGCGTACACACTTTCGACGCCGGCTAACATTTGACACATGTTACTGCCAACGGTGCGAATGTGCTTGACGTAGACAGCCGAGCAACACACGCATTACGCACGCACGTTACCTAGCATCCATTAATGACTGCGGCCTCCAAAAATACACTCGGCTACCGCCGTTTTTTTACACCGCAAAACAAATATGCACGGTCACGTTTCTATCCTCTCCGCCTATTTTCAACAACGTCGCTTTACTTGAAATATTAAAAAAATCCTCGAATACGAAAAATGCAACGTAGTGTCTGGCGATAGAATTTACAGTACGTGTATTTTAATGACTCCTGTTTTTCTACACGACTTCTTTATAATTCCAACGCGTAGCATCTTCCACGACGGACGCCTTTAGGTTTACAACATTGTTTCTAACGACACTGTCAGTCGACGGAATCGGGAACGATTTTCAATCGAGGCTGGCTACGTTAATCGCGACAGGCGAGTGTTTGCAATTCGCCGCGGGCCGTCGCGCATTCCGAACGGTTCATTACGAGCACGTGAAACGGAACGAGGCCGGACACGGTTTTCAATTTACCACGCGTGGCCGTCGTAAAGCCGGACACGTTTTACGACGGACATTAGAACGCCAATAAAGATATCGTTGCGCCACCGCCGGTGAATGGACCGTTTCCACGTTTCCGTTTACTGCGCCCGGGTGGTTTCACCCTTCCTAATCTGCTGTATATCGTCAACCCACTCTTTTAATGCCAACTAGTAATTGCAACAAATATTTGTCTCCCGTTGGAATTCGCGCATGAAATAAACGAATTCAATTAAGAATGACAATAAATACTTCGAGATTTTCTGTGATATTTTTCATTCATCAATTAGAAAAATTAAATCGAAACGCTGTGCTTCAACAATTGCTTGCTCGAATTGAAATTCTGAGTTAATAAATAAAATAGTCGCAGCTATAAAATTCCTAATTAATGCGAGACGTCAGCGCGGCATTTCACGCGTTAAACAGGGGAAGCGGAGGCCGAAGACGCGGTCGAGGGGTGGTATGCCTGTTAAGTATGTGGAATTGGGTTTATTACTCGCTCAGGGACGTATACTATTTCGGCAACTATTTCAGGAAGCCAAAGGCCGAGGGCCCGCGCGGAAGGACGTTAGCTGCTGCTCCATTCGAAAGTCCCACGCGGCCGTGCAAGAATGGCTCGAATAGGCGTCGAATTTGCTTGTCGTCGAATATTGTGCGAAATTCCGCGACCCTGGAACGAGCAGCGTTTCTAATAAGTTTCACCGTTCCAGTTCCTCCTGGGTAACATTTTGCAATTTTGATTCGCCCGGAGCACAGATTCTGCGATCGCGATTACGATCCGGCCTATAATATGCCATTCAAGTGTGTCAGCATTTTTTGGGACGAGAAAACGTACTCAGTTTTCGTGTATTTGTCGTCGAACGACATGAGAAATAAATTTTATCACGATTACTATCTCCGTCTATTTCAATTCCCTTGATTCACCGTAACGTATTTAAAAACAATCACGGATTTCAAATTAGCTAAACGTTTTCTGCACTCCCTCGGAGCAATTTACAATTTTTAGCCGGCGAAGCAACGGCGGCATCAAAAGCTCGTAACGCATCGAGAATCCGGTCGGCGCTGGCCGCGCGCCGGCGGCGTCGTTAAGTTGAAATTAATTTCGAATGCAGCTGCGACCAAACACGTGGCGACGCTGGCCGGGGATCCGCGATCCCTCGGCTTCCATTATCGGAAAACTTCTCTCCACTTTTCGTTTCGCCTGTTATTTTCATCGGGGCTCCCTGGATCGAGCCTCCGGCATCGACGACGAACGCGAATAAGTCGTACTCGTCCGCGGAAATTTCCCTCGCCTTTCCGACCGGCAGCTCAACTTTTCCCCGACGCCCTCTCCGCCCGCGCGCGCGCTCGCGCCGCCGGAAACTTCCGCTTTCCTAATGGAACGGAGAAGAAAGGATAAACTGTCGACTCAGCGATCGCTGATATTTCAGCCGTGAAATTTACCGGTTTCCCGTGAGCCGGGGAGAGAACAGAGAATTTCGATACTCGCACGAAAATACGCGTATCTCGCGTGGCTTATGAATTCCTTCCCCCGTCCTTTACTCTCTCCTTTCTTCTTTTTTTTTTTTCACGGCGATTCATCATCCAGTGGTACTATCTCTCCCCGGTGAGGGAAACGGCGCATCCATCATCCCTCGCGAGGCATTGAGTACAATATGATCCTTCTGATTATTCGATTCGTGTGTTTTTTTATCGGGCGAGAATTCACAGCGCGAAGTACTAATAATTTTAAGCGAAAACTGGGCTTGTCAACGTTTACTTGAAAGAGCTAAGACTTCGTTGCGCTGATCATTGGATTAAATGAATTTTAATTTCATTACGAGTATACTTGTTTCATATCGTAATCGTCCCTCGGAAAATACGTCACAAAAATGTACTTAATTCCTGCTGTATTTTAACGGCTATATACTAAGAGATTAAGCAATGAACGAAAACTTGCACGCTATCTTTTAATGGGATTCATGCAAAATCTTTTAGTGTAAGAGCGGTTATTAAGGTCACTTGTAATTTAAATAAACCACCGCGGCGCGCGTAAAGTGTGGCCTTATCAAAAGGAGAAGTTTATTATTCGAGATAAAACAAAACTACCGCTCGTAACTCTTTCCGCTGCTCCTTTTTCTTTTGCCCCGCGCTCGGTCCACCGTAATTTAGGTTAATAGATAGCAAAATTAACCGTAACCTGTGCCGTCGTATATACAATTTTAATTAAAACACGATCTGATAGATCTCTTCTTAAGCGTCTATCATACTCTTACGCAACCGTGACCTAATTTTTCTGAACTTCCTCAAATAAAATACTTGAAATCTAATAGTCCTCGCTCCCAATTAAATACGGATATAAAAAAAAGTCNTGGAGAGCCGGGAGAAGGAATGCCATCAGATTTCTCTCGGTTCAATCGGTTTACCCTCTGTTGTGCTCGGTGTTCCACGCTTTCAGATTACCGGGAATCGACCATTGTACACGCGCGTGCACTACGTGGAAAGACGGCCACGCGACGCTCATTGTTCTTTTCAAATCAANCGATCGGAAAACGTGGGAAACGGGAAAGGCAAGGCCGGGGAAATCGGACTAGGAGTCCCTGAGCAGAAAATTTCATTTGCGTAGCCGGGCTGTTAAGGATGTGCATCGGGTCCACACGGGAGTTTCAATATATACGAGGGGATCGAGAGGAATCGGCGCGGCGCNTAATAGTCCTCGCTCCCAATTAAATACGGATATAAAAAAAGTAGATCGGAGAACGTGGGAAACGGGAAAGGCAAGGCCGGGGAAATCGGACTAGGAGTCCCTGAGTAGAAAATTTCATTTGCGTAGCCGGGCTGTTAAGGACGTGCATCGGGTCCACACGGGAGTTTCAATATATACGAGGGGATCGAGAGAAATCGGCGCGGCGGCGGGCGCGTCAGCCGGCGNATAAGGTCCAAGCGTGATTCATCGACGATCATCGATTAATTAAGATTAAAAGAAACAGTACACGNCGTTCCATCCCTTAGCCATCATCTTCGTGCCAAAACCCGTATCTTCCAGCTCCGGTAACGGTCCTTGCTCGAGAGCTAAACAAACATCATTACTCCTGGCCTTTCTGGATCCCTCTCTGCCGCCACCAGCAGCAGNCCGGCGTGGAGAAGTGCAAGGTACCGATAGCGGCGAGTGCGAAGCCAAGAAGAATGGTGTGAGACGTGGGGGTTTCAACGGAGCGTCGACACACCGGCGCTGGTCGTTCCATCCCTTAGCCATCATCTTCGTGCCAAAACCCGTATCTTCCAGCCCCGGTAACGGTCCTTGCTCGAGAGCTAAACAAACATCATTACTCCTGGCCTTTCTGGATCCCTCTCTGCCGCCACCAGCAGCAGCAGCCACACCACTCGGCCTCCGCCCCCGTTATCTCCTCCGGCTCTTCTCCGTATCAACCGTGCACGTCTGCAGCAGCGCCCGGCCCGCTCTCTTCGTGTCCGCGCTGCCAAACCCGCCAATGTACACCGAGCAGCGCCGCTCCTGAATACGTAATCCGTCCGTGGTAACATTGATACTTCGTTAGGGGCGAGGAGAAGCTCCGTGGCCACGGCCGAGGAGGGACGCGCGCCGGGAAGGGTCGATGGATGAAGTTAGACGATGGCGCGGGAACCGGTGATTCGTGGTCTGAGAGCCGCATCGTCTGCTGGTCCATTCGGTTTAACGTTTGTTCTCCGCCTCGCGAAATGGGAAACGGGGCTCCGGACACCCTCTGGGATTTATTTAGTCCGCGGTTAACGCGTCCCCTTTTTTTTCCCCGGGAACTAAACTACCGAGCTTATTCTCGAGTTACGCGTAATTAAAATAACAACACGCATATATCTTCTCGTCATTATCAGATCCTACGTTCCGCCGGCGGCGACCGAGATTTCAGTAACGTATTTCCGGGTCCCGTTTAAAAAGCAATTTCAGTACCGCAAAGTTCCGCGCGAACCTGCCAAAATTTCGGCCACGTTAAACACACCGATTCCATCGCCGATTTCCATTCCCTACCCCTTTCGAACGAACTGACGTGCCCGTACCAAAAAAACCTCATCTCCTCGCGCGTTCACCCGAGCTCTTCCCCCCTTTCGCCCCGCTTCCATTTCCAAGGGAAACCGTCCCGGCCAAACCAGCCCCGTCGCCCTCGCAAAAAAACGCGGACCAAAAAAAAAAACGCAACAATGTAGCCGCGAACATCGCCACGTCCACTGCATCGGAGTTTACCTCGTTAATTCCGTGCCGCGCGAAACGCGTCCACGCTTCTATCCGGTTAACGTTTGTTCCGGTTAACCACGGCCGTCTCACGGCGAGGAGCTCGGCGAAGCTGAAAACGGCGCCGCGAGCCACGGAGCCGGCGGCCGACCGATGCAATTTGTTGCTTCCGGGACGGGCGGGGACGAGCGGGACGAAGTCTTCTAAAGAAGAGCATCTTATTACCGGCAGGTAGACGAGGGACTCGCGCCGCCGTAAATAATGAGCGAGAGCCTAGCCTCCGACAGCGCCGTTGGATGGGACACAAAAGTGAGCCGCGGCGATGGAATATTATTCGCGACGGCTCGCGGAATGGAATACGTCGTCGTCGTCGTCGTCGTCGTCGTGGGGAGGCTGGAGGGAGCCGAGGACGGACGTCGTCGTCGCGACGTTGCTCGAACCTATCTCATTGTGAGCTAACGACAATCGCGGCCCGAGCCACGTTCCGGACTCGTTTTCAATATGGAATTACCGGCGGAGGAATCTCTATCTCGATGGACGTGACGTTAATGGGATAGACAAACTGAGATCCACGTTTTGTTCTTGTCGCAGAAAATATGTAAGCAAATTTTTACTATTTTTGAATGGACACTCGTTTCAAATTCGAGGAATAATTCTTATAAGGTCCAAGCGTGATTCATCGACGATTATCGATTAATTAAGATTAAAAGANCATCGATTAATTAAGATTGAATAGAACAATACATAGGCGAACCTCTCTCACGGAAAATATGTAAGGAAATTTTTATTACTCTTGAATGGACACTCGTTTTAAATTTTAAATTCGAGGAATAATTCTTATAAGGTCCAAGCGTGATTCATCGACGATCATCGATTAATTACGATTAAAAGAAACAGTACACGGGCGAACCTCTCTCACGGAAAATATGTAAGCAAATTTTTACTACTCTTGAATGGACACTCGTTTTAAATTCGAGGAATAATTCTTATAAGGTCCAAGCGTGATTCATCAATGATTATCGATTAATTAAGATTAAATAGAACGGTACACGGGCGAGCCTCTCGTAATTTGGAGAACGGATCGATCGTAGCTACGACCGGTGAAAGAGCTGCACGCTTATCGGTCGATTGTCGACTAACATGTTTTGTGTGCCAGCTTCGAAGAGTTTCGATTCCGCGTGCTCGAATCGCGAGAGGATAATCGGAAGACGAGGTCAACGACTCTCGAAACCCTTCCACGATGTTATTGGATTCAGGGCCCGTGTGTGTGGGTGTGCGTGCGTGTNATATTTTCAACAGGGGGCCGCATGTAAACAAAGTACGCGCGGTAAAAAAAAACCACGAGGAACATATATATGCATTACAAAATGCGTCAATACTAAAAACCGCGGTGAACAAAAGAACAAGGGAACAGCGTCGCAGAGCGCGAGGAGTGCATCCACGTGCTAGGGAAGAATCGTAGGTAAACGAAAAAACAGAGGGGAAGAAAAAAAGAGGCGAATGAACGGCACAATACCAAGGGAAATAAGGACGATAAAAAGTGGAGAGCAAGTTGGGACAATGGCGGAGTAAAAACGCGAAACGAGAGAGAATAAAGAGGGCGCGTGTATTTTGCGGACTCGTGGTTCCGCGGACACGCTTCGTTTGCCATCGATCGACCTTTCTAACTCGATCGTCGGCGTGCGTCGTTAATGAACTATGCTCGTGCCCGGCCCCGTGATTTCACTGCGAAATCCTCTTTGCGGCCCCGGCGAGTTAATAAAATTGTCAAACGAACGTCATCGGGGACGCCGATCGCGAACCCCGCCGATTCGACTCTGACGTTTAAAGCCTGTTGCCAATCCTCGTTCCTCTCGTCACTTCTAAGCGTTAACGCGGCCGCGGGATGACGAGTTTTATGCCTGAGACGTGACCGCGATCTCACCCTTGCGTTTCCTCAACGACCTCAGTTATTTATGCTTATTTTATATAAAATATAATTTTAAATCTAACCGATTTTGTTTAATCTAAATCGCGACAAAACTGTCATGGGTCTATTTTATTTATTGAAATCCTGTGAACCCCAAAGAGTTAACAGAATCTGTAACCCAGCCAACACGCTTGCCAATAATGTGGAGTCTAATAGTCTTCGCATGATCTGTCCCTAAATTTAAGATCGGATTATTCAGATCTCTAGAATTTATAACGTTATCTTTCGTAACAGGTGTTTCGTTACTTACGTTTTCCTCGCGCGCAATTTGCTCGTCGGATACTCAATGTCTTTTCCGCAGAATTCATTCGTGGACAAACGTCGGGAATCGAACGTTTCTTACCTGGCACTGCTGTGGTCCCTGTCGGTTGGGCGACGAAGCCTTCGGTCTCGCTTTCTTCACCCCCAACTTTCCAGGATCACCGCCGCCAAGTCTCGACTCCTCGCTGCTACCTGGAACCAAAGAAGAAGATCCATGAGCCCCCAGGATAAATAAGAGACACGCCTCGCGACGAAAACCGCGTAATGCACTCAGCCGGGCTGGCAAGAAACCCGCTCCCCTGTTTCTGATCGACGATGAAACCCGTTGCCGAGTCGATATTTCGAGATGCCCGATTTCTTGCGTCGAGATCTCGACCCGCGCGCCACTTTCTTTGTACGCTCGATACGAGGCGAGTGTTCCGCCGAGGCTTCGACTCACGGAAGATTGATTGCCTGCCGTTTTCTTTCTGTCGCGATCGACAGACGGGATATACTTAATGGCCGATTGGCCCGTCGTCAACATCGATAAACGAACGATCCGGTATAAAATATATATTCCACGCGCGTACTCTTCCTTCACTAGTAAACGTTCTACGTTGTTGCAGTAAGTAATGAATCATCATTTGCGTTACAAACATGAACTCAATGGACATTTTTTCTAACTCGAAACTTACTACTCGGAGGACTTACTGCCTCAGCTTCCCTTACTAAAGTTTCGCGCGTTTCCGGAATGAATATGGCAGTAGGGCAACTTACATGATTAAAATTAAACGGTAGCAAAGTTAAGTTGCTCGCGAGCAACAAGCATCTGGCCCGAGGTTTGAACAATCGGCAGCGAGAAGAAGGGGGCCGGTTTCTTTCTGGCAACAAGGGGCAATTCGGGCNCGGCGGCGGGGCGTCTGGTTACACGGGGAGAGAATATCGCGTTCGCGTGTTATGCTCGACGATGCTCCCGGTGTGTGTTTCACGTGGCTGCTCGAGGTTCGCGCGCCGCCTGAATATTCAACAGCCGCCGCCCGCGTTACACGGCAGGTATTGGTGCAACGTGATCGTGATCGTGCACGCTCGCGCGCGCAAAGACCGGATCGGCCGCCGCTGCCGCAAGCTCGGCTGCATAAACAGTCCGGTATCGATGGGAGCGCCGGTGTTTCCGTCGTTCCTGCCGACCGATCTGGGTCACGCATGCACGCGTGCACCGCGTTTCGATCAACCGGAACAACGCGACTGAACGATACACCGTACAACTTCGGGCTATTTCGGGGGAAAATCTGTTGCCATGCTCCGAATTTTTTAACAGCGGATTCAAACTGTAATGGTCGCGACTTTTTCCAATAAAAAAAAGAAAAAAGTCAATATCGGTCGGCGGCGGTGTAAAAATTTTAGAACCATTTTCAACATAAAAAAACCGAAATCATTAATAATTTCTTTTCTCGCGATTTACCATTTCGAACATCTTTTATTCAATGAACGGATAAAATGGAACGCCGTTCGGGCCGTGCTCGGAAATGAATTTACCCGTTATAAATTATTAACGTGGAAAAAATTAACAATGACGCAAATTAACAGGCAACGTTCCGCGGTGCCGATGTAGTCGTATCAATATTTGTTCTAAAGCCGGCCGCGTCTAACTGAAACGTTCAATTAACGATTTATATTGCGCGCAATACGGGAATGCAAACAAGTGTAATTGCGTTACCGCGTTCTCGACAATTAGTTTTGATTTAATGAGCGAACGGGTAAAATTTTGGTAACTTTCTGATTTATTTAATTGAGACCAGTCGACGGGAATCATTTAAATTCGACGTTTATATTTAGGGTATCATTTATTCACTGTAACGTGATCGTTCATGATACTTTCGATAAATTCATGCGAAGCTGAGAGGTACACGTTGATCAACGCACGGAACAGAATGCGAAATAAACCGGACGTGAATCAATAACGGGAGGCAGAATTTTTATTGTCTTATATTGATTACAGTCGGAGGCAATAAATAGAACTGAATTGCAGATCGAGAGGGGACTCGTTCCAATATTTTCTCTTGACTTTGTTCGCAAACTGGGAATAGAAATTAAACCGGACGCGACTAACGAAGTAGATCGCACCGGGCTGGCCTTGGACTTTTGGCCTAATTCGGTTGTAACACGGATACGTATATGCATGCTCTCGAAACGAGCTACAATTGTGTTTCGCTCACGAAACGGAGCAAGACAGATGGATGCACGAGCAATTAGCAAGTAAACAAAACGGAAAACTCGTAGCATTTTTCCTTTTTATCATCGAATAGTGGAACGTAATACTCCGGTTTGTCAACGTTTTACGCGGGAAATAAAAATGATATAAATTCTATTCTACGTTACGTTACGAAATAATTTCTTGATAATAGAAATCACGAGCCAGATTTGCATCATTATTTCGCGGGCCAGGATTCTAAAGGCTCTGTACCAATTATAAACTGGAGCATTCATTTCATTTAAAAATCTCGACATATTCCGCGGAATATTTTCAACAGGGGGCCGCATGTAAACAAAGTACGCGCGGTAAAAAAAAACCACGAGGAACATATATATGCATTACAAAATGCGTCAATACTAAAAACCGCGGTGAACAAAAGAACAAGGGAACAGCGTCGCAGAGCGCGAGGAGTGCATCCACGTGCTAGGGAAGAATCGTAGGTAAACGAAAAAACAGAGGGGAAGAAAAAAAGAGGCGAATGAACGGCACAATACCAAGGGAAATAAGGACGATAAAAAGTGGAGAGCAAGTTGGGACAATGGCGGAGTAAAAACGCGAAACGAGAGAGAATAAAGAGGCCGCGTGTATTTTGCGGACTCGTGGTTCCGCGGACACGCTTCGCTTGCCATCGATCGACCTTTCTAACTCGATCGTCGGCGTTCGTCGTTAATGAACTATGCTCGTGCCCGGCCCCGTGATTTCACTGCGAAATCCTCTTTGCGGCCCCGGCGAGTTAATAAAATTGTCAAACGAACGTCATCGGGGACGCCGATCGCGAACCCCGCCGATTCGACTCTGACGTTTAAAGCCTGTTGCCAATCCTCGTTCCTCTCGTCACTTCTCAGCGTTAACGCGACCGCGGGATGACGAGTTTTATGCCTGAGACGTGACCGCGATCTCACCCTTACATTTCCCCAACCACCTCGGTTATTTATACTTATTTTATGTAAAATATAATTTTATATCTAACCAATTTTGTTTAATCTAAACTGTCATGGGTCTATTTTATTTTCTGAAATCCTGTGCCCCAAAGAGTTAACAGAATCTGTAACCCAGCCAACACGCTTGCCAATAATGTGGAGTCTAATAGTCTTCGCATGATCTGTCCCTAAATTTAAGATCGGATTATTCAGATCTCTAGAATTTATAACGTTATCTTTCGTAACAGGTGTTTCATTACTTATGTTTTCCTCGCGCGCAATTTGCTCGTCGGATACTCAATGTCTTTTCCGCAGAATTCATTCGTGGACAAACGTCGGGAATCGAACGTTTCTTACCTGGCACTGCTGTGGTCCCTGTCGGTTGGGCGACGAAGCCTTCGGTCTCGCTTTCTTCACCCCCAACTTTCCAGGATCACCGCCGCCAAGTCTCGACTCCTCGCTGCTACCTGGAACCAAAGAAGAAGATCCATGAGCCCCCAGGATAAATAAGAGACACGCCTCGCGACGAAAACCGCGTAATGCACTCAGCCGGGCTGGCAAGAAACCCGCTCCCCTGTTTCTGATCGACGATGAAACCCGTTGCCGAGTCGATATTTCGAGATGCCCGATTTCTTGCGTCGAGATCTCGACCCGCGCGCCACTTTCTTTGTACGCTCGATACGAGGCGAGTGTTCCGCCGAGGCTTCGACTCACGGAAGATTGATTGCCCGCCGTTTTCTTTCTGTCGCGATCGACAGACGGGATATACTTAATGGCCGATTGGCCCGTCGTCAACATCGATAAACGAACGATCCGGTATAAAATATATATTCCACGCGCGTACTCTTCCTTCAGTAGTAAACGTTCTACGTTGTTGCAGTAAGTAACGAATCATCATTTGCGTTACAAACATGAACTCAATGGACATTTTTTCTAACTCGAAACTTACTACTCGGAGGACTTACTGCCTCAGCTTCCCTTACTAAAGTTTCGCGCGTTTCCGGAATGAATATGGCAGTAGGGCAACTTACATGATTAAAATTAAACGGTAGCAAAGTTAAGTTGCTCGCGAGCAACAAGCATCTGGCCCGAGGTTTGAACAATCGGCAGCGAGAAGAAGGGGGCCGGTTTCTTTCTGGCAACAAGGGGCAATTCGGGCATGGTCGCGGGGCAAGGCATTTGCATAGAGCGGCAGCGAACCGCGGAGCCCGCGGCCTAAATGCGAGAGTTTCCCTCGATTGTGGCCGTCCGCGGGGGCCATTGTGTCCCTTGACAATAATAACGCGACCCCGGGCCGCGCAAGGAAAGCGGGGGCGAAGAAAGAGCGAGACACGGAGCGACGGAGTTTGCACGAAGAAAGGGAAGCGGCGCGGCGCAAAGTCTCTCGAGTCCGCGCGGACATTTTCAATTATGGCCGACACATCACAAAGAACAAAATGGAGAGGCCCTCCCTGACCGGAGATTGTGCTTGGCAAGCCTCATTTCCGGCCGAGGATGCAGCCCTACTCCTCCGATTTATTTTCAAAGCGAGACGCCGCTCCTTCTCTCTCTTGCTCGTTCTTCTTCTTCTTTCTCTCTTTCTTTCTTTCTTTCTTCACTTCTGTCGTCGACGAATCACTGCCGCTGCTCCTCCAGCAACACCAAATACGCTCGCCTCCGCATCTGACCAACTTCCTCTTTCATCCTCGTTCCATGGCGTATCTAATTAATGATTGTCCTAAGAACGCCCGGAGTTCCGACCGACGCGAACTGCCTCCTCTATTTTTACCTGCTCGGGGCAACTTCGTCCCGTTTAGGATTTAATTATCGCCGAGTGAACGGAGTCAAAAGACGAGGTCAAAAACGGCCACGTCCTGCCGATCGAACGTCCTCCTGTTCTCCAATTACGCGAATAGACCGCGAGCTTCGGGAACGTCTTAATCAAACCGTCAAAGTTAAAATGTTTACGGCAACGGGCAAACGGCGCTGTTAAAAATCCGCCTCTTAAGCATATTTACCCAATAATATCGAGTATCTCTCGAGGCTCATAAATTGCAAACGATCCACGGGAGGAGCGAGACTGTTCCTCAAACATCCGGCGAACGTTTCTTCCTGTATCCACACATCTCGCGAGATACTATCTCCGAGGGAAAAACCAACATAACCCGGGGGACCGCCCCTCCCCCCATCGACGATATCCAAAAGGAATTCAATTTCGCGTTCTTTCAACAATCAACGCGACAACTCTCTCTCTCTCCCGGCCGAATCCGACCCTCCGCTTCTGAACGCAAACATCCTCAATGGCGGATGCTCGTTTCAGGCGTTCGGACGAAGGAACGGGGAGAAGTGGGTGGCGCGTCGCGGAAGATCCACGCGAAACTTTCTAGCCTTGAAATAAAAGATTCCTTGTGGAAGCCGTCTTGAGTACACGCGGCACTGCCTCTTCTCCTCCCGTCCTCGGCGAGAACTTTTTTCGTCCCCGTCCCGGAAGTCGACGGGCGGCGGGGGGGTCGCGCCGCGACCGGGGGGTAAACAAGTCGTCGCTTTTCATCAGTTTCGACGGACCGGGACCGTATTTGCCGGAAGGAGCGCGAGCGCGAGGACCGCGTCGCAAACATCGGGGACAGAAGATAAATGTGTATACGGTGAACTTTAATAATTTTGTCTTCGAGCTACGTCTCAACGGCGCGGCGACGACGTCGGGACGAGTATAACGATGATGCCACCCTTTCATATAAATTCTGCTCGCGATTCTTTATGATGACAAATGCAAAATTCCGTTTTATACGCGGTAATATAAACGCTGCGTTTCGCGTCGTGAAATTTATTTTATTCCGATGCAATGAATATTTACATCCTTCTCGGTGTAATAACAAATATTGGACGTGTACGATATTTACAGAATAAAATAATGAATAAATTTTGAATCGAATAATCGAGTTCATTGGATAGAGGAAGTCGATAAGAGGAAAATGGCTTTCGATTTGTCCCAATATCTCAATCTGTTTCGGAGATATGAGCGTTCGAAGTTTTAGGCACTGCGCTCGGAGTCCCCTGACCTATATTTCTTCCGTTTCTAGAATCAAAGGGTTAAGCATTTCCTGGAACCGCGTCTGGAGGTGTCTAGACGCGAGCAGACCGTGGAGGGGATTTGAGCAGGTCAGTAACTGGGACAGTGTGGGAGGAGGACAGCGAAAGCGGCGCCGAAAAAATCACGCTCATCTTCAGACAACGATATCTCTGGAACCAGAAATCGGATCGGTATGAAACAAACGGTATTTCAAAGAAGAGAGTCTTCCGCTTATAACCGTAGAAATCTCGTCTCAGTATAATTATTTATTGCAACGTTATGAACAATTGAATTAATGCGATTCTTAACACGATTGGGAATGGGGTTTCTGCGAGTAGAACTAGAATAGCACGTTGCTTCACGGCAGGAAATTTCATTTTCCTTTTAACAGCTACATTTCCGAACCTAGATTTCGTCACGAGATATATGAAACTTTATTTCACAGTCTTTCCTGCTTCGAATATCAGAAATTGTATCTCGAAGTCTATTGCAAATGGATATGTAAATTTAAAAGTTAATGTCGCCTATATCTCAGCGCTAACATTTTCTGAAATTTGATAACGTTTTCGGGAACGTCGCGGTTGACACTTGGACGTCNAAGGAAAGCGGGGGCGAAGAAAGAGCGAGACACGGAGCGACGGAGTTTGCACGAAGAAAGGGAAGCGGCGCGGCGCAAAGTCTCTCGAGTCCGCGCGGACATTTTCAATTATGGCCGACACATCACAAAGAACAAAATGGAGAGGCCCTCCCTGACCGGAGATTGTGCTTGGCAAGCCTCATTTCCGGCCGAGGATGCAGCCCTACTCCTCCGATTTATTTTCAAAGCGAGACGCCGCTCCTTCTCTCTCTTGCTCGTTCTTCTTCTTCTTTCTCTCTTTCTTTCTTTCTTTCTTCACTTCTGTCGTCGACGAATCACTGCCGCTGCTCCTCCAGCAACACCAAATACGCTCGCCTCCGCATCTGACCAACTTCCTCTTTCATCCTCGTTCCATGGCGTATCTAATTAATGATTGTCCTAAGAACGCCCGGAGTTCCGACCGACGCGAACTGCCTCCTCTATTTTTACCTGCTCGGGGCAACTTCGTCCCGTTTAGGATTTAATTATCGCCGAGTGAACGGAGTCAAAAGACGAGGTCAAAAACGGCCACGTCCTGCCGATCGAACGTCCTCCTGTTCTCCAATTACGCGAATAGACCGCGAGCTTCGGGAACGTCTTAATCAAACCGTCAAAGTTAAAATGTTTACGGCAACGGGCAAACGGCGCTGTTAAAAATCCGCCTCTTAAGCATATTTACCCAATAATATCGAGTATCTCTCGAGGCTCATAAATTGCAAACGATCCACGGGAGGAGCGAGACTGTTCCTCAAACATCCGGCGAACGTTTCTTCCTGTATCCACACATCTCGCGAGATACTATCTCCGAGGGAAAAACCAACATAACCCGGGGGACCGCCCCTCCCCCCATCGACGATATCCAAAAGGAATTCAATTTCGCGTTCTTTCAACAATCAACGCGACAACTCTCTCTCTCTCCCGGCCGAATCCGACCCTCCGCTTCTGAACGCAAACATCCTCAATGGCGGATGCTCGTTTCAGGCGTTCGGACGAAGGAACGGGGAGAAGTGGGTGGCGCGTCGCGGAAGATCCACGCGAAACTTTCTAGCCTTGAAATAAAAGATTCCTTGTGGAAGCCGTCTTGAGTACACGCGGCACTGCCTCTTCTCCTCCCGTCCTCGGCGAGAACTTTTTTCGTCCCCGTCCCGGAAGTCGACGGGCGGCGGGGGGGTCGCGCCGCGACCGGGGGGTAAACAAGTCGTCGCTTTTCATCAGTTTCGACGGACCGGGACCGTATTTGCCGGAAGGAGCGCGAGCGCGAGGACCGCGTCGCAAACATCGGGGACAGAAGATAAATGTGTATACGGTGAACTTTAATAATTTTGTCTTCGAGCTACGTCTCAACGGCGCGGCGACGACGTCGGGACGAGTATAACGATGATGCCACCCTTTCATATAAATTCTGCTCGCGATTCTTTATGATGACAAATGCAAAATTCCGTTTTATACGCGGTAATATAAACGCTGCGTTTCGCGTCGTGAAATTTATTTTATTCCGATGCAATGAATATTTACATCCTTCTCGGTGTAATAACAAATATTGGACGTGTACGATATTTACAGAATAAAATAATGAATAAATTTTGAATCGAATAATCGAGTTCATTGGATAGAGGAAGTCGATAAGAGGAAAATGGCTTTCGATTTGTCCCAATATCTCAATCTGTTTCGGAGATATGAGCGTTCGAAGTTTTAGGCACTGCGCTCGGAGTCCCCTGACCTATATTTCTTCCGTTTCTAGAATCAAAGGGTTAAGCATTTCCTGGAACCGCGTCTGGAGGTGTCTAGACGCGAGCAGACCGTGGAGGGGATTTGAGCAGGTCAGTAACTGGGACAGTGTGGGAGGAGGACAGCGAAAGCGGCGCCGAAAAAATCACGCTCATCTTCAGACAACGATATCTCTGGAACCAGAAATCGGATCGGTATGAAACAAACGGTATTTCAAAGAAGAGAGTCTTCCGCTTATAACCGTAGAAATCTCGTCTCAGTATAATTATTTATTGCAACGTTATGAACAATTGAATTAATGCGATTCTTAACACGATTGGGAATGGGGTTTCTGCGAGTAGAACTAGAATAGCACGTTGCTTCACGGCAGGAAATTTCATTTTCCTTTTAACAGCTACATTTCCGAACCTAGATTTCGTCACGAGATATATGAAACTTTATTTCACAGTCTTTCCTGCTTCGAATATCAGAAATTGTATCTCGAAGTCTATTGCAAATGGATATGTAAATTTAAAAGTTAATGTCGCCTATATCTCAGCGCTAACATTTTCTGAAATTTGATAACGTTTTCGGGAACGTCGCGGTTGACACTTGGACGTCGCTCACGACGTCTGGTCTGTGGTTCTGGTCGCTTGACCCGCACGTCCGCCCTAAGACGTGCAGAAGCGATACATCGGCTAATATTAAACGTGTGACTGGTCAGAATTTTCCTAATTAATTCCATTGTTTCTCTGTGGAGAGTTTAAGTTTCGCAGTGAGGGGTATGTAACCTAGGAAACGCAGCTCGTCGAGTAAAACCTAACAGATTCCTCTTTCCGCGGACGCGGCCGGGGTTTCGTCTACCACCGCAATTTAATAAATCAACGGCCCGTGTCTTTGATGCTGCGCATACCGAGCAGAATTTGATAAACGAATCCGCGCGCCCGGCGTCCTCCGCTTTCGAGTAATTCGCTCGACCGGAGCCGAATTCAGCTACCGACGCCGCGGAATTTTCATTCCCAACTATCCCCCGCCGCCGCCCGTTCTGTCCTCTCTCTTTCCACTTCCCAATTAGCGTTCGTTAGGACTAGACCCGGAACTAACTTCCAATCGCTGATAGAATTCGCGGTCCGACCGAGAATTGATGGTTTGGAAAGACCGAGTCTAACGAAAGTGTTCTTAATTGTAGAGGAAGATGGGAAAGTTGTGCCTATTATAACTTGCGAAATTACTACCGATATCAAAGTATGACATGCCCCCAAAACAACCGAAACGGTATAATTTCTACGAAAACCTAACGAGCAAACTGCATTTCCTAATACGCGCGAAAAAGTTCAAAGTAGACATTACCAGTCGATTGACTCTCTAGTCGAATTTCCGCGTCTAGTAGCCGGAAGATAAAACGTCAGGAATAATAAATCTAATCTCTCTAACACAAACGGGTCTTTAGACCGTGGCTCCGTTATATAAAAAGCTTTCGCTTTGATAAAAGCGGGACGTGAAGAAAAACCGTCTAAACGACGGCACGATCGTCCATTCAACGCGGAGCGGCGGAGAGTGTCAGTAGCAGTCAAGGATCCGCGGGGCTGGGGATGCGTTTGTAATTCCATTTACCACATAAGTGGATGCAGCAACGCACAGACAGCATGCTTAATAAAGTGTACTTAACAGAATATGTGAGGGCTGCCGCGCGACCTCCTCGCGTATCTCCCGGGGGCGGCGCAGTTTCGCCCTTTCCTCCTTAACCCGGCATGTGTCTCAGAAAGCAGCGACGACTGTGCCAAAGCGGGGTGTCGGCGGGGGGGCGAGCGTGCATAATTGCATTGCCCCGATCGTGGCAAATATGCGAGAGTCCCGTGACGTTGTAAACGTACCGCCGAGAGGATCCGCCGTTAACACGAAAGCGCTTATTTGCATACCGTGTCAATATTGTCTTTTTACGAAGCGTCTGTTTGCCGGAATAATATTGCTGCTTCGTTACAACGGACGAAAATTGATATTAGTGCAGCGGGAGAGAAAGAGAGAGAGAGAGAGAGAGAGAGAGGACGGACGTTTCTTCCGTTAACAGGATATTCCCGACGGTCTTGTAAAAAGAACAGTTATTATCTTGATTCCAATCTTGATTTCAACGCGGCCGCGGGAGACCGTAATTCGGGTAGCCATTTTTTTAATTGCTAGCTCTCCGTTCCATTGCGTCGTTAAAAGTTTAACGAGAACGCCGCCGCTGCGATGCATTTTAACGACCGGCTCGCCCCGGGATTGGTTAATTGGCAACAATANCACGATTGGGAATGGGGTTTCTGCGAGTAGAACTAGAATAGCACGTTGCTGTACGACAGGAAATTTCATTTTCCTTTTAACAGCTGCATTTCCGAAANTCGGCGGCCCGGCTGTCTCTTGTTCCCTTCAGGGCCCGGCCGTTGTCTCAGAAAGCGGAGCGTCACTCCTCGGCTGGCTCGTGCATAATTTCATCGCTAATTGTACTAGACAAGCAAGCAAGCCCGGTCCGCCCGTACACTTAACAACCCGCAGAGGACGCGGCAATTGTGCGACAGCTCAAAAACCGTTTAATATTCATACGGCTAGGTAACTCGATCCCGTTATTATTAACTCGGCAAGATATCTCGCGGAATACATTTAGAAATGAACCGGAATGCGCGCACAAATTTGTAAACTCATGCATACGCATCGCCGCTCCTCCGTCATCAACGATATATTAAATATTCAGATGGAAAAATTATACGGATTACGTCTTACGTTGTATTTCAATAAATGAAAATCCTCCCTAAACTTGTTGAGAGGCGCTGATTTTAATTTCGTGCGCGCGCGGACCTCGTCAGCTATGCAGCTACAATTTTTCACGACGCTCGGCCGCATTAAATCGGTTCCCGCGAAAATGTTGGCCACGCCAGAAACGTGCGCGGTGGAAACGCCGCCGCGGTCGAAATAAATAATGTATGAGAAATAATTGTCGTGGCCGGGCTTCTTTGCGGCAACCTCATTTATCGTTGCAGCTTGTTTACAAATTCCCGAGGCAAGGGAAACCGAACGAGTCAAAGGGAGCCAGACGAAATTTCCAACATTGATGAATCCAATTTCCGCTCCCTCTGCTCCGTAGCTGTTTTCAGAGAAAGTATCGCCTTTCCGTCTTTACTCGTTGCCACGAATTTCTTATCGCTTTGAGCTCAGGACCCAACAATTCGGAGTGTGAAACGCGAATGACCGATTGGAAGTACGTTCGTTTCATATCTGTATTCGAGATTAGGGTTTTATTAAGATTTGTAAAAGTCTTCTCCGACTTTCTGTTTCGATGCGCAAACGGCATCAATAATTGTTTCTCGAGCAACGACGAAGTACGGTCGATGCACTGATAACAGCGGAACGGAGATGAAGATATTTGTGGAGAATAGGTAATTTCGGTCAGTAATTACCAGCCACTGATAATTCCTTGATTGGTAACGGGAATTAGAGGTGGAATCTAATTATCTGGCATTATCGTTAAATCTGATCACTGATGGACAGTGGTGCCCTGTAGTGGCCTTGCCAAGTTAAATCCCTAAAGCCGAAATCGATTTCGAGTCGGCTCGTGAGTTCGAGCCGCCTGCCACAATTTCCATTTTCCCGTTTGAAAAAAATTCATCTGTACGATTCTCTAACGCGTTTCACAGAGTACAAAACGTCGACCATAAATCAGCGGCGAGAAGCGGAACGAAAATAGTATTTCATACGCGATACATTAATTTTGCGGAATTAAGGATTACCACAAATGTTCCGAGTCGACCGAATTTAAAATTAGAGCAGCTGTCGAAGTNTTTTACAACGCTGTACAGCATCGACGTATTGCCAATCGAATTCTGGCTTGAATTCGTTCAAAATTATCAACTAATTGAAATAATCTACTGTCGAAATGAATTCGCGTAATTCTGTCACATCAATCAAAACTACCTGCAATTGATAACGATAGTATTCAAAGTAAATGACACATACTTTATTACACGTCAACGCCTCACGTGTCTCATTACGTTAGTTAGTTATTTCGTTTTAATTAAGGGATTCAACTCTTTTTCATAGCTGAAGCAGGGTCCGTCCGACGGAGGGTAACGTTTCATCGCTCGCCTGCCCACGCCTATTTCAAACAAATCAACGAGCCTCCATCGGTCGTAAAGATCGTACGTTCGTTATTAACTCGGCAAACAGCGAGTATCACGGAAGACCAATATTTTACGCGGAGAAAGCCCTCCCCCTCGCCGGAACGTCGATCGTATCCGTTTCGAGTTTGCCTTCCGCGCTCGATCCTTCATCGGCCGTGTGTATTTACACCCTCCCTCGGCCTGTCCGGAATTATTGTGTCCCGTTTCATTAGTAACGACCAACTCTTTGACTATACAGAATGAACGCACGACGCAGCTATCGATTTTACGCTACGGACCGCCAATTAATTAGCAGTACAGTTTTCAAAATGCATAAGTCAGCTCTTTAATGAAATATGGTTTACGAATTGACATAAACTTTTTATTACGTTGTTACTGGTCTATTGTATCCTGAAACGCAGTGTATAAAAAAATTGTCAATTGTCATTAACGCCACTGTTATTTTCGTCAGTTCGTTTAACGCTTCGGTTCGCCTGGTGCAAAGCGTCGACGGGGGGATGTACGGTGAAAATTCCCAATTATGTGGAGGGAAACCGCTCTTTATCCCGGGGGGGCGCGCGTGTGGGTGCCGCGTGTCTGAGCGTGTTTCAGCGAATACCTACGCCACGCGGAGCCGGTCGATCATTTTCGACCGGAGAAGTTCGAGCACCCTCGCAGTTTCGAGGGCTGGATTAACGAGTTTCCTCAAAGCGGTCCCCGCCGCGCGCAGGACGGAGACCGGAGGGATAAGGGTCGAGGCGGGGGTCGCCGGAGACGGCAGCCACTGTCAGAGATTCCAGGGGAATGACAAAGTCTCGAGACGATCGTTAAATCCATTCGTAACTCTACTTCGGGGATCTGGTCGCTTTGACTGATGGAAGACGTCGCGGTTNCGTTATTAAGATATCTGTATTAGTTCGAAATTAACAAAGTTGAATACTAAATAATTTTGTAATCAACTGTTATTTTAATGAATTATATAAAGGCAAGATATGTAATTAAACATTTATTTTCAATGTTAAAACTTGGAGTTGTTCCATTAAAAAGAGAGGAACGACAAACTACAGTGTCCGAACATGGAGAGGCAAAAGTTTCGAGAATTTAAACCATGGGAGAAGTTCCCTTACACAAATACATGTGTGAGCTTTCTTTTACGAGGATCCGTAAAGAGGCTGCAGTGAACCTTAACGACTGCATAATGAAAACGATGCGTAAACCTGTACCGGTCCCTCGGACCGTTTTCCGAAACTCACATCGTGAAAAGTGTTCATCACCGCGAAAAGTTGTAAACAGATCTGCTGAGCGAAACGAGTGCACTTGTATGTAGTTTCCTTTTCGAAGCATGGTTACTACTTGCTCCTTGATGTTACATTCCTTTTAATGTTCTGCAACTGGTCTTGTAATAAGGAAAAAAGATTTTCCACAGTTCTATTAAAGACACAGATGAGCGGCAACTGGAGCTATAATCTTTATCTGAAACATTTTTCGTTTGGACAAAGAAAAAGTTTTTATAATAAACAATTTATTAATTAATTTATTAACGCTAAAAAATGTTTACTACTGACGTTCTTTACAAGAAATATTCTATCGCCAATTAGTCTGCGAAGAGAAAATATGTTTTCCCAATTTAAAATTGTTTGTTAATTGCGACAACGGGCGAAAAAACGTATTTTTCATGCGTATCCGCATTTATTCGCGACCGACCCCTTGCTTGTTTCAACAGGACTTACTTTTACCGCGTCTCGACTTTCTTTTATAGAGAGCACTTATATTTTTAATTCCCCTTTACGTTTTCACCGCTCTACCCCCCACCTACCTATTACGGCGCCGGGTACTCCCGCGTTTAATTTTTAATCCGCGCTGATTCCGAACTAACCCCGGGAACAAAAATTTCAAAGTTTCTCGCTGGCAGCCCGACCTTCCCACCACCGCTTTTTATCGCGACCCGTAAAATAAGCAGAGAACCCCGAAGCACGGATTGAGAACGAGATAAAAAAGCGGATCGTGAAACGTGGAAGGGTTCGCGGCTATTTTTACGTATGGAAATTATGTAAAGCGATAAAAAGTTCCGCACGTGGTGTTCTTTCGCCCGACTGATTCCGAACTATTCAAATAAAGGAATATTAAACGTCCGCGCGCCTGATTACGGTGTTTTTCCAAACACAGGTCGCGAATTCTTTGCACGCTCGCTGTTGATTCCTTACACACATCTTGCTGCTTGCTGTGATCGGGGATGGGTTCGGGTTACACGAAGAATCCTTCTCACTTGAGCAAACAACGGACCGTTTATTTACTCGGATTCGATTTCAAATCACTGTTTATTTTCAATACATTCTGTCAAAACAGGAAGGTCCGTGCATACAATAAAAACAACGTCTAGAAATACATCCCCTATATATAAGTACCGTGCCACGGATTCGAGAGACTCTTAAATATTCGTTGCACAGTAAATCAGACATTAATTCAATTTCTATTAATAACAAAGAACAGGCAGACTGAATTTCTGGAATACGAGCTCCTATTTGCACGTCTGACATAATGTCGATTTTTCCATAACAACAGAGAACGCTGCCGATACTGTTTCCCTACCGTTCGAGGCTGAATTTCGTTAATTCGGAAAACGCGCAACGGTATCCGGACAAAGACTGGTATCTTGATTTAATCCGAATTTCGTCGCTAATTAAATTAATTAACATTGCAGGATAATATGGCCGGACGGTCTCCCTCTGTACCGGGGGGTGAGCTTTGATCAGGGATCAACCTTTGTGGAATCAAACCGGCAATTGTATTTGACGTTTGATATTCAATTTCGCGTTTTCATTTTTAGCCAAGCCACGCCGCACGAAGGCGGCGGAGGCGGCGTGCGGCTCACGTTTACCTTTTCGACGTATCATTTTTCGCGGAGCAATCTCTTTCTTTCCCGACACACGCGACCTATTGTTAAACTGGGCGATTTGTCGCCATTGTTCCTTTGCTGTCCCGTGTCACGCCGGCAAGCGTGATGACACGCGGAATATCATAACAGGCAACCCGAATTAATCCAAACACATAAAATATGCGCGTCTTTCTCGAGCGAATCAGAGCGGAGAAAAATGTCATGCAATTTTCGAAAGAAGAAACAGCGTGATTAGTAAAAATCAATGCTCGGCTGTTTCAAAGTAATCTTTGAACGTCTACGGCCGCGACTGTTCTTAAAGCGAAAGAAGAGAAGGTAACAAAACCCGGAGCTCTTTATCCGCAACAATAAAAGCCCCTCGAGCCTAACTTCCGCCACGAATTCCCCCTTTCGTTCGTTCAAACACTTGATCCGCGCTTTCCCCGAAACCGTAGCCGAGCCCAAACCAAACGGAGCCAAGCCTAAACCGAACTCTGCTTGAACGGCGGCGCACCCCGCCGCCGTTTCCCATCAAAGCGTTCGCTTCCGCGAATCAGAGTCAGCGGCGACACAAGAATCCTCGTCGGAACCCGGAGCGCGTCCCGAATCGAACGAGCTTCCCTTAGAGGTAGTTAAAGCAAAAAAGGAGAATGAGACAAAAAAAGGAGAATGAGGCACGAAAATCGGGGACCCGAAGGGAGAGACAGAGAGAGAGAGAGACGAGCGGAGAGAGGGTGGAAGGAAGAAATAGAGCGGCGTCGCGATACCGGGCTCGGCGGCCAATAACGCTTCGCGGACCATCCCCGCCGTTAAAATCGCTTAAACCATCCCCCCGCCCCTGCGGTCTAGATTTATCGCGAAAGGGCTTAAAAAAAGGAGCGCGGCCGAACGAAGGACGACGATATATATTCGCCGGTGGCTCAGCGAAGTCCTCGCGGGGGGTGGCTTTGTGAGCGTGTACAGAAAGAACGTGGAAAGGGGTTGCCGGTGCCGGGGGGGACGAGAGAAGGAAGAGGACGAAGAAAGGGTCGAGGGAGAGGGCGTGTGTTTCGCGTGGAGCCGGCGGCGGCGGGTGGCGAGAGCGAGGGAAACGACAACGACCACCCCAATTTATAATATTTATCGCCGCTAGCCGATAATGGAATTTCGCCCCCGCCGCGCGTTCACGCGCGTATATGTACGGCCGGCCCCTCTTAAATCCTGAATCGGGACGTATGGCCGGCCTCTATACCCACCCTCGTAATATTACTCGTAAATACGCGCCACCCGTTGGATACCTATACGTTTCCCCCGCGGTTTTTATTTATTCGTTTTTGCCCGCCGAATTCCTGTCTTCTTTTTGCGGATGGGAGGTTTGATGGGAACCGAAATGGGACGCGTGAGAGGCATATGTCGCTGTTCTCAGCGCGGTTACAACAGCTGAATCAAAGCTTCATGAATATATACGCGTTCAAGTCAGAGACCGCCCTTTTTTTTAATACGGATTTTTCGTTCGTATCCTCGTCCCGGCGCCGCGCGGTAAGAAACAACGTTTCGGTGCTTTGATCAGCGACGCGCGCGAGATTCATTTTAATTAATTGTACGTAAACGAAACGAACCGAATAGAACGCTCTCTCAAAGCCTATATCCTCGTCTCCCCGAATACACGTCCATTCCGCGTCGCGCATTGTCCGCGGCATGGTCGATAGGAAATCAAAGCCTGTGCATTGTAAATCGGGCAGGAGCTTATCGATTGCCGCGAACGAAACGGAAAGCGGGCCGAAGGGAATGGCGCGTAACGAGCGGCTCGCAAATACGGCCCGGACCGCCGCGTATCATCTACATTCTGCATGTATCCCGTTTGTCCGGCCACAGGCTCTGCGTATTACACGCGCCGGCCATGTTTATGCTCGCGCGGATAATGCGTTCCGTTATAAATTCTGGCCCACATTGTAACGCGATCCGCGTGTCTATTTGTGACACGGACAACCGGTTCTCTCAATGGCCACCCTCGCCTCGCCTCGCCTCTCCCTCGTCCGGTGCCGCGCGTAAATCGTTCGGTCAGCGCGCCGCAAACTGGACACGTCGCGCACCGTGACCGGTTCGATAATTAACCCTTTTCAATCTTCGCTCAAATATTGACGAGTGCGTGAGCCGCGCCGCGCCGCCGGCCGGCTCCGAGTGTACGAGGTTTGACCGTGGCACCGCGAAATTGCGAGATTTCCGCGCGACCGCTCCCGAATCGAATCCCTTTTTATTCATTAATGGGGACCGCGTCGCTTTGCAAAGAGGCAATCCCCTGGGACTGTTTGTTCCGAGAATCTGGGACACGTTCTACCCATACGCGCGCACGCTTTTGTCGCTTTCACCAACGATTCTTAATCCCACATTTACCGATTCCGTGGGGATCGACTTAGCAGATATTCGACGAACTTCCCCGATCGATATCATTTTATTTGCAAATGCCTCTTGTTCCTGTATTCCGACGCGTGTAGTCCGGGTTCTTGACGTTCTATCACGCGTTGTATTCCATCCCCGGTCGTTATTATCAGACACTGGAAATAGTGCTAATGCCGGCGAAATCTATTTAATCCCGGAGTGATCTCCCTATCTAGGATTAACAATTTTCTACAGACGAATCCGAGAGGTTTAAAGTGAAATCACGCCGAAGACAGCCATTAACCGTTGAATACCTCCGGCATTCGGCTCGAAGACGCGGCGCGCGGTGGGATTGTTCGAGGATTCTTGCGTAGGCGAGAAGTAGTGCAGGGGCACACGGCGCGCTAGTCGAGGCGAATTTCTCGATAACCCAAGTTATTAACTCATAAAGGCCGAGTTAAGGCTCGGGTTAAGGGGGACGCGGCATCCCCCGCTATTATCGCGAATTTACATACCCGGAAGCAAGGGGTGACGGAGATGAAGACGCAACTTCCTCCTCCGTCTCGTCGCCCCCTTCCCCCCCCCGTCTTCGCTACGTTCCACGACAATAAAAGCTCGCGTCCCGAAGTATAATGGTTCCACGTAGACATCGTCGCGGCCGAGATATACGCGCGGTTGATTAATGACGATGGGAAACATTGATTATTTCGTTCTTTCGACAGAGACTAATGTTCCCGAATTTTTAAAATGTATGAGCAACGTTAGAACCGTGATTACAACGTCACCGAGCTGTCTGATAATTGTAGGATAGGAGAGTTTAAAAAACGTCTCTTGGAATTTTTTGGAAGAATTAGGGCTGCGCTCGCCGATGATCAATATTCTCGAGGATCACGTTTATCTCCGGAGCTTTGAGCGAGCGTTTTCGTGAGCACACTTGATACTTTGCATTTCTCGAAGAGAGGCGGCGTTTCACTTTCGAAACAATTACGCCGGGAGAGGGGCCACCGGCAACTTTTAACAACACTTTTCTCTTTTTACGGTCGTTACAGCGCGGCGTCGAAGTAACGTAAGCTCGCGTAAACAAGCGCGCCTCACGGCTTAGGTTTAAGATGCAAGTTTTTAATGACCGTCAGTGGACCTCTAACTGGATCGCATTAACGCGTTCAAGCTGTGTATTGCTCTGAGTTAATGGATTT
>SMSR01015999.1:321110-341301 GCA_019453355.1 Ceratina japonica | reverse complement strand
TATTTACACATAATACAGTATGCAATAACACAGAATCGGGTTCCCGTTCCCGTTTCGTGGAAAACCCTCTGTGCCGATCAGAGATGGTAATAAAATAATTATACGGTTAAACATATCAGTTTCCTGTTAAACTAGCTCCGCCAGGTATATTTGTTAATCATAAATCGACCCAGCTGCTTCATCAATCAAATATTTCAATTTTTATATTTCAATTCTCTTCACTTAAAAAACGTACCCAGATATTTTGAGTACTATGTTATTTCCACGATATTGTTATTTCACTCTGTATTTCATTTTTAACATTTTCATCCAGACTATCATCCAAAAGAAGCGTCGACGAAGAGGCATCATTCAACGCAAATGAAATTCTCGAAAGCAAGGAAATAGGACGAGTATTCGAAAAATAAGCTTCACTAGCGACGGCGTTGTAACGTCCCTCTGCTTACACGCTAACCGGCGACTTTACTATTGCAAATTGCCGTCCGGACGTTTTTATTCGGCCATTCTCTTCCCGGCCTCCCCCGCAACCTAATCGCCGCGAGTCGTTCCAGCTAACGTTACGTCCCCGGATTAAATTTCCACGGGGTGCCTTCCGATCTGCCTCCCGCGCCAACGCCGTCTCCGAACCGCCCACCCGTTCGCCAGAAGCTGTTTCACTCGCTGACTCTTCGAACATCCCTCGCCACGATCGTACAAGCCGACCCTATAATCCATATAAATNCAATATTCAAATATTGAACCTCCGAAGAATCATTTACACATAATACAGTATGTAATAACACAGAATCGGGTTCCCGTTCCCGTTTCGTGGAAAACCCTCTGTGCCGATCAGAGATGGTAATAAAATAATTATACGGTCAAACATATCAGTTTCCTATTAAACTAGCTCCGCCAGGTATATTTGTTAATCATAAATCGACACAGCTGCTTCATCAATCAAATATTTCAATTTTTATATTTCAATTCTCTTCACTTAAAAAACATACCCAGATATTTTGAGTACTATGTTATTTCCACGATACTGTTATTTCACTCGGCATTTTATTTTTAACTTTTTCATCCAGACTATCATCCAAAGGAAGCGTCGACAAAGAGGCATCATTCAAAGCAAATGAAATTCTCGAAAGCAAGGAAATGGGACGAGTATTCGAAAAGTAAGCTTCACTAGCTACGGCGTTGTAACGTCCCTCTGCTTACAAGCTAACCGACGACTTTACTATTGCAAATTGCCGTCCGGACGTTTTTATTCGGCCATTCTCTTCCCGGCCTCCCCCGCAACCTAATCGCCGCGAGTCGTTCCAGCTAAGGTTACGTCCCCGGATTAAATTTCCACGGGGTGCCTTCCGATCTGCCTCCCGCGCCAACGCCGTCTCCGAACCGCCCACCCGTTCGCCAGAAGCTGTTTCACTCGCTGACTCTTCGAACATCCCTCGTCACGATCGTACAAGCCGACCCTATAATCCATATAAATCGTTTACTTGCTATAATAATTGGTAGCACTGAGAGACAATACTGAACGCAGAAGAGCTGATGTTCTTAAATGATCTCTGTAACGCGGAAGCGGCGTAGAGTGAAACGAACTTTCTGAACGAAATAAAGAAATTCGAGTCGGCGGAAAAAAGAGAATCCGGTCTTGACGGCTGCACGCGTAGAGAAAGCCAGCCGAGCGGCACTTATTTCAATACTTTGCCACTTTCGGGCGCAGGAACGATGCAGTGGCAATTCGCGTGGCTTTGAGCGACCGGCTGCTGCTCGCTCTCGCCACGATTATTAAAATGCACTTCATCTGAGAGAGCCTCCGTGTCCCGTCCCTCCGCTCTCTCGCAAGCCTCTTTATACACTATCTTCCTCCCATTCTCTCTCCCTCAGACTCTTCCTCTGTTCTTTACTCGCCGCGGAGTTCTTTCAGCTACTTACTCGTTACACCAGGACCAAAGGAGGTGGAAGACAGCGCCGGGAGGAGACACACGGGCCGGAGAAAAGAATACGAGAAAACTACTACCGAGTGCACTTTCCGCGGGCTTCCTTCCTTCCTTCCTTCCTTTCTTTCTTTCTTCCTTCCTTCCTTCCTACCTACCTCGTCCGTACATTGTAAAGGACACTTTCAATTTAAGTTCGCCCCTTTGCGAGCTTTTCGCCCGGCACCCGTTCCGGAACGATCAAAGAAAATCCTTTCCCGTATTGATTAACTCTATGCTAGCGCCAGGATGAACCGCCACCGGTGGGATTCACCGGCTACGTGGCCGGACCCGGCCTCGAGGAAATGGATACGGTGCTCCCGGTGTTGGAAGTTACGGGTATAACATGATACGGGATTAATTGTTTCAGAGATGGATTATCCGATACTAACGGCGGAAAGATAGAAAACCGAGGTTAGGCACATAACTGATATTGTTCGTAATAAAAAAATTACAGGAGGTTCGGATTTCCTGATTAAAAGATTGTTCAGTCAAGAGATTGACAGTGTTTTTAACTTCTCATCTTGCTACGAAGTCTGAGCGTCAAATTTAAATAAGAATTCAGGATCGTTGCGAATTTTCGGAGTTCCTATTGCTTTCTCTTCTAATCAGAGTCGAATAAGCACCTAATAAGTTGGGAAATCAATAAATATTGAGTACGTCTAACGATTTCAGCTAATCAATCGTCACCACATCTACCAATAGGAAAGTGTCTCTTGTAATTTAAATTAATGTAGCCTGCTTATTTCCAAAAGATAAAATTAGTTTCAAACTTATTTTCTGTATTCTTCTAGATAATTGTATTTATCCAGCGATACGAAATTATGTCAAATTTGTAGATACTTTGCATGAATTATAATATGTGTAATCATTTGACGTTAATGCATATGATCGTTATTTTCCTTTGCGAACTGGAGTGATTTCAATATTTACTTGATTCGCATCAGGCTTGCTATTATTAATTTCATCCTCACTGCAAATAGAAGTGGAGGGAGGCAATAATAAATCAGGAGTATATTTCATTTTCCTGCTACGATCCATAATATTTATCATCGCGTGGATGATAGCACGCGCCCCCGCCGGCGTGTCTGTGTGTGTTTTTTTTAATTTTTTTTATTTTTATTTTCGCCCCGGGATTTCTCTTTCGCGGAAAAATAACGATTCGAGTGTAATGCGAGCCGGCGCGTACACATGTTGACGTACGCATGTCAATAAATTCCGGGCCTGGTTAAAAAATATTTTACACATTAACCCGGCGCGGGATGCGATGAACTAACTCCGGCCAGCATTGAAAACGCGTGTCTTGTTATTTTTTATCAATCACATACAACATTCAATGGAAGCCCGGCCTTTTTTATAGCCTCCCCCGGCCTTAAATAACGAGGATCCGCGACGTGATGAATTAACGATATCGGGGGTCGGACGACTGAAATATGGCGCAACAAATACAGTTTTTGCAAAACTCAAAATAAAACATTTACACATTGTTACGAGCCTTTAATATAATATTACGCTTTCAACTTTTCAGAATGCACGACGTATTCATGCGTATTCACCGAGCTTTGAATTAGATCCTTTTTCATAAATCAAATCAGCGATTCAGCTTCATCATACGAGAACCGTACGAGAGAACTGATCACTATTACTTGGAAATGTATGAAAACGATTTTTCCTAATTCGGGAGTATTTCGAGAGTTTCTGTTCCATATCAAGGAATATTAACCACCGCAAAGTACAAAGCCCCGTTCTCCCATATCGCATATCCTTCCGGCGGGCGGTAAAAACTTTCATTTAAAAATCCGCGCTGGGCGTGCGGCGCTTACACACTCCCGGCGGCAACACCTGCGCTCGCTGGATGTCGGAGACGGTGAAATCGTATTACTAGTGCATTGTGGGAGCTGAATAGGCCGCATTAGAGCCAACGAGGTTGTACCATCGACCCCTTTCTCTGTCTCCGTCCCGCGCCAGCACTCTTTCCTCGTCCCGTATCATTACACCCCAGCATGGCGCGGCTCCGTCGTCGTCGTCGTCGCCTCCTTCCTCTTCAACCTTCAGCCCGGCGTTTCCTTCCCCGTGGAAACCGTNCGCACTCTTTCCTCGTCCCGTATCATTACACCCCAGCATGGCGCGGCTCCGTCGTCGTCGTCGTCGTCGTCGTCGCCTCCTTCCTCTTCAACCTTCAGCCCGGCGTTTCCTTCCCCGTGGAAACCGTGCATTCCGACACCCACGACTACCTCGTTCCCCAGCGAGCATTCTACCGCGCTGTTTACGGATCAGAACCAAGATAGGAAACGCGAGGCCCAGGGAATTCCGGAAATTTATGGATCACGTAGGCGAATTAACGCTCCCTGCCTCTTCGATGACCGATACCTTCTTTTAATAACTCGGAGATTTACTCTCGTAGTTTCACTATAAATATTGCAGGACTCGATTTCGACAATTATTAAATTCTAGCGAGCTTCCCAAATTCACGAAAATTTGTACATTATTAATGACATCAATAATTAGGTCGAAAGAACGAAAGAAAAGTACGATGGACAATTGACAATTCTGGTTGGAATGTAATAACGCAGTTGTTATTTACGGAGCCTCTTCGATGACCGATACCTTCTTTTAATAACTCGGAGATTTACTCTCGTAGTTTTACGATAAATATTGCAGAACTTAATTTCGACAATTATTAAATTCTAGCGAGCTTCCCAAATTCACGAAAATTTNCATATTGCAGAACTTAATTTCGACAATTATTAAATTCTAGCGAGCTTCTCAAATTCACGAAAATTTGTACATTATTAATGATGTCAATAATTAGGTCGAAAAAACGAAAGAAAAGTACGATGGACAATTGACAATTCGGGCTGGAATGTAATAACGTAGTTGTTATTTACGGAGCCTCTTCGATGACCGATACCTTCTTTTAATAACTCGGAGATTTACTCTCGTAGTTTTACGATAAATATTGCAGGACTTAATTTCGACAATTATTAAATTCTAGCGAGCTTCTCAAATTCACGAAAATTTGTACATTATTAATGACGTCAATAATTAGGTCGAAAGAACGAAAGAAAAGTACGATGGACAATTGACAATTCTGGCTGGAATGTAATAACGCAGTTGTTATTTACGGAGGNGACTTAATTTCGACAATTATTAAATTCTAGCGAGCTTCTCAAATTCACGAAAATTTGTACATTATTAATGACGTCAATAATTAGGTCGAAAGAACGAAAGAAAAGTGCGATGGACAATTGACAATTCTGGCTGGAATGTAATAACGCAGTTGTTATTTACGGAGGCGAATAGCCAGCTCGACTGAATTGGACCTGAACACAACGGGAGTGTGACAGTCGGCGTGCACGCCATGCAAAAATGAGAACATTATTACACGAAAAATGATTGGGACGAACTGCGTATCTCGCTTTGAAATTCGAGGAAATTATCAATGTGAGCTACATGTTTTTCACGAGGCTGCTTGCTCGATATTAAACCAGCGGCAAACGTAAATGTCAAATTGGACGCAGTTCCTGTTTTAGACACGCGTGGAATTTTTTAGAATTAGGACGGTATTTCTGACTGGCAGTAATTGATATTGAATGCACACACGCGCAGCATTCGAATTAATGCAAATATTGAAATTGCTGAAATTCTGTTTACTTGGAAACGTCAAATGAAAAACAGTTTCATTATACACTCTTTTTAATTATATTAATTTTACTTGTTAAGAAATAATTATATCAACTAACTGAAATAATAGTGAAATGAAGCTGACGATCATAAAATGCACAGGAGAGGCTCCTGATGTAACTCGACGGGAGGATATTCGTGAGATTTCATTGCCAAGGGAGAGTCGGAAGTCGTATCATAAAAAGTTGGCACAGGTACACCTTGGATAGAAAGGCTAAAGAAAATCGGAAACCAAGCGAAGATTTTTACGATACTATTAACTGCTCCCCTTGGCAGCGAATGCACGAGAGAGAGATAATATGTTGAGACACTTAATTAATTAAAATCAACTATTCTTCCAAATTATTCAACCTAGTAAATACGAAAATTCATCTTTTATATCTAATATAAAAATCTGTAGTCCACAGTAATTTTTCTATACTTCATCGTGCGTAATTCTAAGTGAGACGTGGTAATGTCTATCGACACCGACGGCAGGGCAAGTTCTCACGCGAATTGCGGGAACAGCACACGCGAGCGCCTGCTGCGAGATCAATCATATTGAGCAATAAACCGTTGGTCGGAACGATCACACCTCGGTCCCCGCACGCACCCCCTACTGCGGCGGCCACCCCTGCGCAACTCCTGATTGGATTATGTGCGATGTTTACGGTTTTCCGTAATTGATCCTTTGACCATCTCTAAAATCTAGGAAGGAGGTTGGAACGGTTGCCATTGGTGATACGCTCGAAATTATTGGAATATCGATTTGCCTCCTAGTCGAGTGTCTATCCTAACTCCGATATTTGTTATTATGTTTTCTAATCATATTTAACAGAATGTAAGAATAAAAGCTAGTTTATATAAATTGCGGTCTTCAATAATTAATGAATTTCGGAAAAAATCGTGAAAGTACTAATTCTGATAGCTCGAAATTATTAGAACATCGATTTGCTTCCTAGTCGAGTATCTATCCTAACTTTAATATTTGTTATTATGTTTTCTAATCGTATTTAATAGAANTGGTCTTTCAATAATTAATCAATTTCGGAAAAAATCGTGAAAGTACTAATTCTGATAGCTCGAAATTATTAGAATATCGATTTGTTTCCTAGTCGAGTATCTATCCTAACTTTAATATTTGTTATTATGTTTTCTAATCGTATTTAACAGAATGTAAGAATAAAAGCTAGTTTATATAAATTGCGGTCTTTCAATAATTAATGAATTTCGGAAAAAATCGTGAAAGTAC
This sequence comes from Ceratina japonica, assembly GCA_019453355.1. Classification (NCBI taxonomy): domain Eukaryota; kingdom Metazoa; phylum Arthropoda; class Insecta; order Hymenoptera; family Apidae; genus Ceratina; species Ceratina japonica. Next base: position 334,428 of record SMSR01015999.1, on the reverse strand, counting down.
TAATTCTGATAGCTCGAAATTATTAGAATATCGATTTGCTTCCTAGTTGAGTATCTATCCTAACTTTAATATTTGTTATTATGTTTTCTAATCGTATTTAACAGAATGTAAGAATAAAAGCTAGTTTATATAAACTGTGATCATTCAATAATTAATGACGTTCGGGAAAAATCGTGAAAGTACTAATTTTAATAGGAACGAGGTGAACATTGTGCGAGGCATCTGTAACTTGGTCTGACCGTAGCTCGTGGATAAAGGCGGCGTGGACCATATTCTAATAAAGGGTAGATCGAGTTCTACGAGGCGACGACGAACCTAACACCGTTCGCTTGAAAAGGCCGAACAAAAGAAAAATCGATCGTCTGCTAGGAGATATCGAGACGCGTTCTCGCGCGCGCGAGCTTCCATTAAAACCGCCGCGCCGTTCCACGCTCCTGAAACTGACACCCACCCTGAAAAACGAGAGTGTCGTTGCAGTTTCGAGAGCACCGGCGGAAAAACAACGAAGCGGCGCGGGCAAAAGCTGAATCATATCCCGACAATGCTGGAAAAAGGGAATTCGCGGAAAAAACTGGCGCGGAAAAAAAGCTGGTCAGCGAAAGAAAAGAATTAGATTTCGCCGTTACACGATCGGGTACACGGTATAAAGGGAAAAATTACCGCGCCGCATCTGTGCTCGCATAAACGAACTATTCATGCAGACAGGAATTGAGGAGCAGTCTTTTTTTGGTAGGTTTCGTTGTAGCACATTGTGACATTGGTTCGCGAGTCAATTCGTTGGATAGTATTAAAAAAATTGTTGGAAACGACGATTCATGCTTGGGTAACAGGATTTTGCCGTAAACGACGTGAATACAATCGCAGGGAATTTGGTACTTAAGAAGAAAGATTTAAGCACAGTTTGCGTTCCGACCTTTTTATCGTTCACTATGAAGGAAACTAACAATCATGAATTCAAAGGGGAGGGATACAAATTGCTGGAATTCGAAGCTGGAAATGAAGTCCTTTGGAGGACAAACGGGACGTGTGCTAAGGACAGAGAGAAACGAGGGTAAACGGGGGGGTGGAAGGGAGAAAAGGTAAACGAGTAGTCCTAGATACGATCCTTTGCCTCGAGTATTCCAAGACGCACCGGTGGGAAAGTGATTCCTCTCTTTTTTCTTACCTCCCCGTCCCCGGACCTCGCCCGCCCTCTCGCTCGCTCGCTCTCTCTCTCTCTCCCAAGATTTTTTTCCTCAGTGGAAAAGTTTCCGGCGCGCAAAAGGCGACAGAAGAACAATACCTCGGCGCGCGAGTAATTGCTTCGGCACAAGAATGCAATATTCCTCTGTCTGCAACGATTCCGAGCGCATTTTTTTTTTTCCTCTTTTAAAGCCGGGGTTCATCCCCTCGGTGACGTCCGCATGCCAGTCTGATGTCTTATTACCAGCAAGAACTCGCGTCCCTCCGCTTCTCGGTGAATTTAATACAAACACCACGGAATAACGTCGTTGCCTTTCCGTTTCGCGGAGCATTCTTCGTGGAATCGTTTAATAAATTGTCCCGATCCATGCGCCACTTTTAGCCTCGCCTCCGGGGCGCAGAGATATTCGCTATTGGATATTGAATGCTAGCACGAAAAAGATTTCACCTCATTTAGAGAACTCGACGTGCACAAAAAGACATTTTAACGTTCGAAGAATCAGTATTACTTCTCTCACACAGAAATATTCTCTGTTATAATCAGAAGATGCTAGAAAACGTGGAATAATATCGGATGATACTTGAAAATCAAAAATATATGTACATGTTTTTTGTTAAACTCCGAGTGCATATAGGAATTTGCATGTTTCGCGATTTTCATGAAGCTCGTTTGAATTGCAAGTCGAATAAAAATCAGTCCCGTCCCGGGGATTACCATAATATCGTTTTTATTTCCCCCGCCGTCGCCGCGACGTTGTAATTCCGTCGTTGCGAGGAATTAATACGGGGCGGCACCGTGAAAAAGGTCAAAAGAGGCTGCAGATGTCGACGTCTCGCGGCGACGTAACCTCTTTAAGAGGGCCTGCGTTTATCGTCGTCTTTCATATGTAGATAGTGCCGGATGACGACGTTCGCCGCGTCGGACGAATAATTTTCAATCGAGGGGTAAGTACTTCAGCCGAGAGGAAAGCGGCATTGGAAATTCGTCGAGGAGGACTCGATCTCGTGAGAACTCCTTACGAGGAACGAATAAATCGGAACTTTTGTCTCGGTCGTTACAAGCCGTCGAGAGATAACGCGTGACGTTTGATTCGGCCAAATCTGACGTTGGCGTGATATGCAAATGACGTATCGTGACTGCGAAATTTATTCATGGGCGCGACCATCCGCTGTTGCGGCTTCAAGGNCGCATGATATGCAAATGACGTATCGTCACTGCGAAATTTATTCATGGGCGCGACCATCCGCTGTTGCGGCTTCAAGGTTCACCCTTCGTTGGCCTCCCTCAAAATCATAATGAATTTATGATCGTAGAAAAGTTAGAGCACGAATTTGATCACTGAACTGAACGAAGCTACTCTAACTTGTTCATTTATACGTGCCAATATTGTTCAAATCCTGAAGAATATATATAGTGTATTTGAAAATATTTCGAACATATGAACGCGATCTTTCAAGTCTCGGACGAGCAAGATGTCCACAAATCAAAGATCAAAAGCCATTGTGCAATACCCAATTACGCTTACTTGCCAGCAATTTAATTATCTCTTGGAACTATCAATCATTGTCCGAGTCAATTGAAATCTGGTTTCTAGCCAATTCCAACTAACAATGGTAGTATAGCATATACTAGCTTCAATATTTTCTATTTTACTAATGGTACGAGATATTTTGATGAAAAATGGCCTAATAAATTAAGGAATAAAAGAAGGGGCGAAGATGTATCAGGCTATCCAATTTCATCAAAAGACAATGAACGAAAAAGGACGATACGAGGGTTAAGTACTAAAATCCTCAGACAGACATTTCACCTTGGGGACACGGTAGACAAAGTCCAGGTTTCAATCGGGGCATTAAGCCGCAGGTAGCCTCGTCGTAGCGGGGAAGGCGTGTTGATTACCGTTGCAACGCGTCCCCAGGAAACAATGCGGACAATTTTATAGCCGGTGTACAACTAGCGCGCTCCCGGTCTCCCTTATACTTGCCGGGAACAATGGGTATTATGTAGCGTGGCGCGCACGCACGGAAATGGACACCCCCTCCCGTTCCTCGGACTTGTTCGAACTAGTTGTAACTCACTGTTCAACTGTGCCCCGTTGACGAGCCGCGCAACAATTACGCTAATGCATTGTCCTCGGTTCCTTCGGCTAACGACTCTAAAACGATCGACGCCCGTCCCTCACCCACCCCTTCCGTCCGGATCAATTAGACGCAACCCGGATTTCAGTCCGATTCTACTGCTACTCTAACGCTTAAAAGTTCCCAGCACTTTATCATTGCATATCAACTTAGAAATTTAGTATTTCATAACAACGAATTATAACATAATTAAAAATGAAATATATAATTTATTATAATTTTTCTGTTCCGTTTTGATAATGTAAAATGAAGGAAATTATGCTGCAAGCTTTTAGTGTTAGATTCTTCATCTATTGAAACTGGATTTGAGAATATTGCGTAACGAAGTCCGGCGCGCAAGTAGTAAGAACGAATTATAGCATAATTAAAAGTGAAGTATATAATTTATTATAATTTTTCTGTTCCGTTTTGATAATGTAAAATGAAGGAAATTATGCTGCAAGCTTTTAGTGTTAGATTCTTAATCTATTGAAACTGGATTTGAGAATATTGCGTAACGAAGTCCGGCGCGCAAGTAGTATAGGTACGGCATTGGTCAGACACCGGGTTCTGGGTCTCCGCGCAATAAAACTGGAGAATAGATGCACTTACCCGTATCGTTGTCTCCTGGAACACCAAGACTATCGCTATTGTCATTGATGAAGGCCTCTGCCGTCGACGTAAAGGTCTGAGGTGATAGTGTGAGGTCCGGCCCGCTCTCACTATCGAATAGCTCCAAACTCCCGTTACCTGTGCACATCAAACGAAACAAGAACATTAATTCTCAGTTGCGTAAAATTAAATCCTCAAATCTAATTATCATTGTAATTAAATATGCTTTACATTTACTAAATAATATTAAATATAATTAAATCAAATTTTGTTTAAATTGATATCTTATTTTACATTGAATTAAATTTTTTTACAGCTTACTTTCGCTTCAAATAACCAATGAATAAATTTTACAAATCGAGATTAATAGATTGAAGGAAAAAATTAATGACGGTGCTCGATTTCCGGGCTCGCCCACGCAACAGAAATCTACGCGTCGCCGAAGCGTCAATTCCGCTCGATTGTGCCAGCTTGTTCGACCTCGTGATTGGCAAACGGCGCTGACAGACGGACAAGATTCTTCGCGCGTTACGAATGGTGTAGCTCGAAGATAATTGGCATCGTTGCGATATGATCCGCGGCTATTTGTTAACGACTGCGTATCGCGTTTTCAATAGAGAAATGATAAAGATTGCTGGCAGCGTCCTTTGTTTATAATGATCATAACCAGCGTTCATTGTCTCAATTATATGGACGTCAATCATTTAATAAATCTGTTAAACAATACTTTTAGTCGAATTAATTAATAAATGTGGTACAAAATACGTTTAGTCGAATTAATTACGTTTCTATTATCCTCTATTTAAAATATTATCCACTTGGCTTAGAATTGTGGGGATGAACATCTATTTCTCAACCGAGATACTGCAGCTACTTTTGAAAGATAAATCTGTAGGGTCGAAACACGGATTACTTCTAACATCAGGCCAAAGTTTGGCAACAGAAGTTCGGCAAGAGGAGGGCGAGAGGTTATGAGCACAAGTGTCGCTTTCGCATATTCCACGGAGCACTGACAACAACGCTGAAGCACTCTTACGACGAACTAGCAGCCAGTCGAGGATCTCTCGAGACCTTAGGTGGCCTTCGTGATCCGAGGACAACTGCTGCCAAGTGGTAGAGAACTTTGATTGTGGATTTTAAGTTACGGCTGCGCTAAGCAACCCAAATTTCATCTCTCCTCCTCTCTCTCTCTCTCTCTCTCTCTCTGTGTCTTTGACTTCCTTATGCTCTTCGTTAACGTGCCAGTTCACTCAATTATGTCAGTCTCATTTTTATAACAAAAATACATATTCTTCTTAATAATTCAAATAAATTTGTAAGACAATTAAAAAATTGGATCGTTTAGTAAAAGTAAAACGGTGTCTCGCACGCGATATTGCCGGATGGTAAGTATTTCAGGAGGGGAAAGAGTTGGACCATTTTCAGCGGGGCAGTTATGCTACATTTGATGAATGTTTCATGTGTACACAGTTCTACATACGTACCGTACTCGTCGCAGTGGGATCGAGTCGTGTACACGAACCGCGTCGTAGACGGCGATAATTCAAAGCGACGATATGCATCTCGCGGCGGATTAACATATTCCGGATTATCCGTGCGCGCCTTAATACCCGCCGCCCCACGTTGGGTTAGTTAAATATGTAAATATAAGCGGCTCAGCGGTGGCAGTAAACGTTATTCGCGCTTTACGATCGACGTCGATGAATTTCACGCGTGCTCACACGTTACTTACGCCCGCGACGTCGACTTCACCCTTGAACTCCTACAATTAGATAAACCAATTCTTTTTTCCCGTCTTCAATCATAAGATAATTCTCATATCAAATTATTTTTATGCCGAGTATTCTTATACTAGAAGACTTTTGCAATTTGAAAATTCTGTTCCACTAGAATTGTTTTTCTTGTTAAATATAATATTCTCACGTTATTTTTTTATATGCAATTTAATCGAAGCTCCAAATATATGTATTTACATATTTATTAACAAATGCTGCCGCTTTAGCGATCGGCAATCCTTGGCGGAGTCGGGAGCAGGGAGGGTGTTCGAAGACAAGGGGTTGATCACCGTCGCCCGGAAGAACTGGGGGGTGAGAAAGGGGAGGAAGGAAGCGACCGCGCAACCGAGTTTATTCAACCCGTGAACGAAGCCCAGATATTAATTTTCTCGGTGTATATGGATGAGTTCCGACTGGGCCACCGGTGTTGGAATAAACAGAAAGAGAGGAACGACGGCGGAGGAGGGTACAGTCTGTAATACAATATCGTGGATATCCGCGAAAGCTCATATTTAATGAAAGAGAAATTACGATTTAAATGCGCGTCCGTCTAGAATATTTCAATGCAATTGTATCTGCGGACACGCTCTGTTGAAGGTGAAGGAGTTGAAGTCTCAATTTTATATTGTACGATAATTGAAAAGCAATATTATTGTACGAATGTAATAAAAATTACGTCGTATTTTATCCAACGAACATTTAGTAAATTATATTTTTATACTGGAACTGAAAAATCGATGCAAACATATTTCACATAAAAAATACAATAAAATATGTAACATAGTGTGTACAATGCAAACAGGAACAGATTTATTACATCGAACATTTATTTCGTTCGAATTCATTGTTAATTTTGTGTTCAGTCGATCCGAGGGAACTGGTAAAAGTTGAGGAATCAATTTTACAGTTTTCCAAGACGTACGTTTACTTTTGACTCTCACTGTAGATACAGCGGCTGGCGGAGGCGATACAGAATGGCGAAGGGTGGTTAAATTGCTATCGATCCCCGAAGCTTCCCAAGTATCGTTTACCTTACCCTTGCAACCCTTCTAAAATCCCATCCGCGCTCTTCTGGCCGACGCCATCGACGCGGTACGCGCTCCGTCCTCTCGCTACCACCACGATTTTCGTGCACCGCACGTCGAGTTTTTTCTCTCGCATCGAATCGATCGTGTCGCTATTTTTGAAAATCGACTGATCATTGCACGTCATTAAAATAATGATGGAATCATTACACTGCGCTTAACACACGACATATCTGAACTGATTTATAATTGATGTCATTACCGTCGGAAATAAAGTATGTAACCGATCGGAATGCTTTGGGAAATGTCGAAATTCTTTCTCAATCGAACATTTAATTACCACTTATGGATCGGAACGCGTAAATTAATAACAGCAATCAAATTTATCCCGTTAAACGAGATTCTCGCCGCATCGCGAGCAAAATGAAGCGTGCGCGCGCGGCTCTAAACGAGCGGAGATTCGATCCGACCTTTTTTTGTCCCCGCCTGGTAATTATTTCCGAATGGAACGGAAAGGACATCGGAAATACGGCGCGACGTGCAAACAAAAATTTTAATTAAATCGAAATTAATGACGGCGAAATTGGTATACCGGCGCCGGGGAACATTTTTGGAGGTAGCGCGCGCCACGCGGATCGATCCGGCCCGTTCTCAGAGCTCGCAAATTTTGTTTACCTTTTCGCGCTGTCAGAATTTCTATTCCCTCGGACACGCGTTATCAGTCGGATAGAACTTCGAAAACTGCGAGCGCTAACAATTACGATCAGCGATATTTCAAACCGATATTTTTTTTTTTTTGTTCAATTTTCTCTGCTCTTTTTTTCCTGTCCCAGTTTGACAGCAGAAGCCGCTTTCAATTTTTACCGCAGGTGCAACATTCGATCGCCGGTCTATTAATACTGACGAATCGTAGAACAGCAACGAACGGCCAACCGGAATTGAAATCTGGATAAGTTTAAATGTTAAAAAAACACGTTTCTTTAATGCCATCCATTTTCTCCGGTATTAAAGACGGCAGAATTTCGCGGTATTGTTACGTGCACGCGCAGGTAGAGATTGTGAATGGAGCGGAGTCGAATAACATCGCCGGGTTGAATTTAAAATTCAGCACTGTCTATAAAGTTGCAAAACAAACGGACGCGTATGTATCCGCGCAAAGCTAACAAAATATGCGAGGCCAGGGCGCAGGGAGGAGAGTGTACATGATTTACATGGCGGTTTTGTTTGGCCGTTACGCGAAATCGAACGGTGTACCTACCCACTGCAAAAGATATACAGAATCGTGAAACCCCGGCCGATTCGAGAGATTTCGCGAAAAACATCGCGTTTCATGAGGCCCGGCGAGCCTCCCGGCGTTTTCCGCGGCGCACGTCGACCGTAAATTAATCCGCTTGTCAAACACCGAAGATAAAACCTCCTATCCGAGCTTTCGCGTATCTCATCTTAAAAATCTGACAATAATACGCGCGACGAAATATCATAGTTTCGTCCCCAAAATCAAGAACGATAGGAAATGATCGTAAGTATGAAATATTTCAAAATAATTTGGAAAACATAAAAGAACTAGACATTTTTTGCACTGCCAAGGTGTTTCATTTCTTATATTATTTTTTTCCTAACGTCGTGCGTAAAATTTGATTTTGAATGAATAAGAATAATGAAATAAAATAATAAAGAATAAAATTCGATTTTACGCACGCGCCTGCGTGCGTAAGATATGATATTATCGCACGCATTCATAGTGTGCGTAAAATACTCCGCATTGAATTTTACGCACTCGTTAGGAAAAATAGTATACGTAACGAATGCGCAAAATAGGTGATCACTCGTCTCAGTTATTCCCCTCGCATCGCTCGGGCGACAACACCGACTCGTGCGATAATCACCTATTTTACGCACTCGTTACGTAATGTACTATTTTATGCAATATTATTAACAAACGAGAACCGACGGACGAGTGAAGCACCTAATCTTATTATTATACATCACGGCGTCCGCCTAAAACAGCTCTTGACGAGTCCGACTCGTCAAAGTCCGCATTGGCACACGAAATGAATGACGACCCCGGCACGGGATTGTATGTCAAAGGGTTAAAAACAGAATCCAGCGGGGGCATGGGACGGGATAGACCGCAACGTGCTCCATAAACCCGGCTCCAGCCGGGGAGTCAGTCCTAAACTGCTTTCCATCCCGTCAACCGAACAATTCGGCCAAGTCAGCGTCGTCTCCGTGCGCGGGAGGGGCCAAAGTCCCGGCGTGTGTCAGTTCATCAAGCCCGGGGTATCGTCTCGGCGGCCCTCCTCTAAGTCGTTTAATTATCCGTGGCAAGCTGGCCGAGAAATATTTCGCGCGGAAACGTTCCGTCGACAAAGGGCGGCTGGGAGGATCAACTGGAGGAGAGAAAGGAAGGAAGGAAGGAAGGAAGGAAGGATTCGTCGGAAGGGAATTCGCTAAGGTGCACGGCTCAAGTTCTCTGCTGGCCGAGAGATAATGGCCGGGGCTTAGTCCGTACAAAGGGGGACGGAGAGAAAGAGCGGGCGAGCGGAGGGGCTGGCCGCAGCTCGCGACACTTGTGCGCTACGGCTTAAGTTTCGTAATACCCGGGCCCGAGCGGCCGTGATACAGCGTACACGGACAACCGGACACTTAATGCAATTTGCATATCGTCGGCTTAAAGAAACCGACCTTTGCCTGGTCCGAGAAGCCCCCCTGTGTTACGCGCCGGATACGCCTCGCGTTTCGGAACGGGCTTGCTCCTGACATACGCGTTCGAATATCCTTCCTGTTTTATGGAAATGTCGGACACGTTCCATATAAGCGAATCCTCGATCCCTTTGTCATTCGTAATCTGTGGTCGGATTAATTTCGGTCATTTGAATTTAACTCTGTACGCAATAATTCTGATAAAAATAGGTTTTATCAGTCGTAAAAAGGGGAAGACAGAAGAGGGATACAATGAGCTCGGAGCAATTACGAGGCACGCGGGCATCGTTCACGATGGGATCCGGGAGCTGACAGGTGATCGAGTCGATGAATCCCAGACGGCGTCGACATCAGTTCCCGGATCGATCCAGTCGTACACAAAGACGGTCTAATCGGCGCAGATGAGACGGGCAGAGGGTGTGTAATCACGCCTCATGGCCCAATAATCATACCATTATAATTAATGCGCCGCAATTAAGGCGGTAATATAGGACGGCCGACAATCGAGCCGTGATTGTCGATTAAACGTTTTCGCGTGGCGTGAAGCGTTTATCGGCGCGACGACGCTACCGCCGCCGCCGCGTCCCTCGTTTCGCGAGAACCCGCTCGTTACACGACATACTCTGCTGGAAAATGCGACCTTTTGCTCGCGCGATTCCACGGCCGCATTAGTGTAATGGAAGGGTTCGGATGCAGCTGGGATCGGGCCCGGGGTGCCGTTTAATTTCAAGCTTTGGTATTTCATTCCATTCCTCTTCCGATGAACTGTGTCCCGCGCCAAAATTGTACAACTAATTATGCAAAAATTTGCCCCTTTATTAACTTAATCGTGAACGGCGCGATTGAACTATGAAGGGAACGAGCTTTGGACGAGTTTCTCATTTTCCTTTTATAGATCAAAATTCGTTTTTTTTAAATCGCAATAATATTGTATATTGAAACAAGTGGGAGGGTGATTTTATTTGCACCGCGATGGAGAAATCACTATTTCCGAAACCGTGCGACCGTGAAATCCATTCAAATTATGCGAGTGGTTCAATCGCGAGAGTGCACACAGCATCGTCGCCGCGCGTCGGGGAATTCCGGCGTGGCAGGGTAGTTTCGGATATTGTTCGACGGTTCTTAAAAAACAATGGAAGCTAGCAGCCAGTTGCTCATTTCGAAATCCGAGCGTAGAATTCTTCTAAAAACGTCGACCGAGTGAAAAAAAAAGAGAGCCAAAGAAAGAGCGCGTTATTAAAACAGCGTCGAGACTGTTTTAATAACCGGGATTTTATTTCACCTTTTTCTGAAAACAATTTCCATTCGCACGGTTGAAACAATGAATGAAAGAGGAGGGAGGGGAAAAAAAAAGAATATCGAAAAGCAGCGCGGCACTTCGGTATTCGGTTAATTGAGCGTTAATGACCGTTGTGCTTTATCGTTAATTAAATTGTAATAATTCCCGAGTCGTTGAAATTCGAACTGCGATATTACGTATCCTTTATTGTTATTGATTTCCGCCGGGAATACTTTTCACTTGACCATTTATGAAAATGATTAAAAACGTTCGATTTCAATTACACAGGTACCCACCGCTGCTGGCGAGAATGTGTTTGAAGTTTAAACGCCGCCCCGTTAACGACTGTTACGCACGAAAATTCCCCGAGTGGACGGGAACGAATTAAACCGCCGGCAAAGGGGGAAGCCCGTCAAACGGTCGGCCGCCGCGGTTCAAATCGACCGAAACGACGAAATCTTTAAAACGTCGATAAGTACCTATCTAGCGAGCGAGGGAGGGAAACAGATCGAAAGGACGGCGACGACGAAGCGAAAGAGGAAGTGAAAGGAGAAGCGAAAAAGATGACGGGGAATAAATTGGATTACAACGTTCTCGACAAACGGTCCGCTACAAAGAAACGCACAAAGTAGACCGGGGATAAATAATGGAGGTGAAAAAAGGGACGAGGATATACGCGGGGAGGCAGGGAAACGCGGGGAGAGAAAAATAAGCGAGAGCCGTGTACGTATACGTATATACGCACGTTCGAACGAAGAGTGCATGCGTGCGTGTGTGCGCGACGCGGGGGCGGAAGAGGAACGGCGAGCGGACAGAGAGAAAAAGAATAACCGTAACGAACTTGGCGCAATAAGAATCGTAAGGTAACGGGCTCGCCGGTATTATTTCGGTAGCGAAGTCAATTTGCAATCAGCGGTGCGGCCCGTTTCTCCCCTCGTTTCCGCCGGAACGAGTATAGTCCGTATTTACTATAATGCGATAAGAGGCGGGCTGTATCGTACATTTAAATGAGACCGGCTCGCTTCCTGCTCTCTTTATTTCCCCCGCCCCGGTCCCGGCCGCTCTTTCTTAATCCAAACCGAGTCTTCCTTCTCGCAGACCGTCAACGATAAAAATGACGTCGACAACCGGGAAGATTATGTACTTCCACAGGTACACGTTTCTCTGTCTCCCCATTACGTTGTTATACTTCTCGGTTTCTAATCCTGCTAGAATCTTTGAGTCCTTGATTATTTCCTTACAAAGCACTTCNTGACAGCAGAAGCCGCTTTCAATTTTTACCGCAGGTGCAACATTCGATCGCCGGTCTATTAATACTGACGAATCGTAGAACAGCAACGAACGGCCAACCGGAATTGAAATCTGGATAAGTTTAAATGTTAAAAAAACACGTTTCTTTAATGCCATCCATTTTCTCCGGTATTAAAGACGGGAGAATTTCGCGGTATTGTTACGTGGACGCGCAGGTAGAGATTGTGAATGGAGCGGAGTCGAATAACATCGCCGGGTTGAATTTAAAATTCAGCACTGTCTATAAAGTTGCAAAACAAACGGACGCGTATGTATCCGCGCAAAGCTAACAAAATATGCGAGGCCAGGGCGCAGGGAGGAGAGTGTACATGATTTACATGGCGGTTTTGTTTGGCCGTTACGCGAAATCGAACGGTGTACCTACCCACTGCAAAAGATATACAGAATCGTGAAACCCCGGCCGATTCGAGAGATTTCGCGAAAAACATCGCGTTTCATGAGGCCCGGCGAGCCTCCCGGCGTTTTCCGCGGCGCACGTCGACCGTAAATTAATCCGCTTGTCAAACACCGAAGATAAAACCTCCTATCCGAGCTTTCGCGTATCTCATCTTAAAAATCTGACAATAATACGCGCGACGAAATATCATAGTTTCGTCCCCAAAATCAAGAACGATAGGAAATGATCGTAAGTATGAAATATTTCAAAATAATTTGGAATATTAAAGGAACTAGACATTTTTTGCACTGCCAAGGTGTTTCATTTCTTATATTATTTTTTTCCTAACGTCGTGCGTAAAATTTGATTTTGAATGAATAAGAATAATGAAATAAAATAATAAAGAATAAAATTCGATTTTACGCACGCGCCTGCGTGCGTAAGATATGATATTATCGCACGCATTCATAGTGTGCGTAAAATACTCCGCATTGAATTTTACGCACTCGTTAGGAAAAATAGTATACGTAACGAATGCGCAAAATAGGTGATCACTCGTCTCAGTTATTCCCCTCGCATCGCTCGGGCGACAACACCGACTCGTGCGATAATCACCTATTTTACGCACTCATTACGTAATGTACTATTTTATGCAATATTATTAACAAACGAGAATCGACGGACGAGTGAAGCACCTAATCTTATTATTATACATCACGGCGTCCGCCTAAAACAGCTCTTGACGAGTCCGACTCGTCAAAGTCCGCATTGGCACACGAAATGAATGACGACCCCGGCACGGCATTGTATGTCAAGGGGTTAAAAACAGAATCCAGCGGGGGCATGGGACGGATAGACCGCAACGTGCTCCATAAACCCGGCTCCAGCCGGGGAGTCAGTCCTAAACTGCTTTCCATCCCGTCAACCGAACAATTCG
>SMSR01015999.1:297690-320059 GCA_019453355.1 Ceratina japonica | reverse complement strand
GTACAAAGGGGGACGGAGAGAAAGAGCGGGCGAGCGGAGGGGCTGGCCGCAGCTCGCGACACTTGTGCGCTACGGCTTAAGTTTCGTAATACCCGGGCCCGAGCGGCCGTGATACAGCGTACACGGACAACCGGACACTTAATGCAATTTGCATATCGTCGGCTTAAAGAAACCGACCTTTGCCTGGTCCGAGAAGCCCCCCTGTGTTACGCGCCGGATACGCCTCGCGTTTCGGAACGGGCTTGCTCCTGACATACGCGTTCGAATATCCTTCCTGTTTTATGGAAATGTCGGACACGTTCCATATAAGCGAATCCTCGATCCCTTTGTCATTCGTAATCTGTGGTCGGATTAATTTCGGTCATTTGAATTTAACTCTGTACGCAATAATTCTGATAAAAATAGGTTTTATCAGTCGTAAAAAGGGGAAGACAGAAGAGGGATACAATGAGCTCGGAGCAATTACGAGGCACGCGGGCATCGTTCACGATGGGATCCGGGAGCTGACAGGTGATCGAGTCGATGAATCCCAGACGGCGTCGACATCAGTTCCCGGATCGATCCAGTCGTACACAAAGACGGTCTAATCGGCGCAGATGAGACGGGCAGAGGGTGTGTAATCACGCCTCATGGCCCAATAATCATACCATTATAATTAATGCGCCGCAATTAAGGCGGTAATATAGGACGGCCGACAATCGAGCCGTGATTGTCGATTAAACGTTTTCGCGTGGCGTGAAGCGTTTATCGGCGCGACGACGCTACCGCCGCCGCCGCGTCCCTCGTTTCGCGAGAACCCGCTCGTTACACGACATACTCTGCTGGAAAATGCGACCTTTTGCTCGCGCGATTCCACGGCCGCATTAGTGTAATGGAAGGGTTCGGATGCAGCTGGGATCGGGCCCGGGGTGCCGTTTAATTTCAAGCTTTGGTATTTCATTCCATTCCTCTTCCGATGAACTGTGTCCCGCGCCAAAATTGTACAACTAATTATGCAAAAATTTGCCCCTTTATTAACTTAATCGTGAACGGCGCGATTGAACTATGAAGGGAACGAGCTTTGGACGAGTTTCTCATTTTCCTTTTATAGATCAAAATTCGTTTTTTTTAAATCGCAATAATATTGTATATTGAAACAAGTGGGAGGGTGATTTTATTTGCACCGCGATGGAGAAATCACTATTTCCGAAACCGTGCGACCGTGAAATCCATTCAAATTATGCGAGTGGTTCAATCGCGAGAGTGCACACAGCATCGTCGCCGCGCGTCGGGGAATTCCGGCGTGGCAGGGTAGTTTCGGATATTGTTCGACGGTTCTTAAAAAACAATGGAAGCTAGCAGCCAGTTGCTCATTTCGAAATCCGAGCGTAGAATTCTTCTAAAAACGACGACCGAGTGCAAAAAAAAGAGAGCCAAAGAAAGAAAGAGCGCGTTATTAAAACAGCGTCGAGACTGTTTTAATAACCGGGATTTTATTTCACCTTTTTCTGAAAACAATTTCCATTCGCACGGTTAAAACAATGAATGAAAGAGGAGGGAGGAAAGAAAAAAAGAATATCGAAAAGCAGCGCGGCACTTCGGTATTCGGTTAATTGAGCGTTAATGACCGTTGTGCTTTATCGTTAATTAAATTGTAATAATTCCCGAGTCGTTGAAATTCGAACTGCGATATTACGTATCCTTTATTGTTATTGATTTCCGCCGGGAATACTTTTCACTTGACCATTTATGAAAATAATTAAAAACGTTCGATTTCAATTACACAGGTACCCACCGCTGCTGGCGAGAATGTGTTTGAAGTTTAAACGCCGCCCCGTTAACGACTGTTACGCACGAAAATTCCCCGAGTGGACGGGAACGAATTAAACAGCCGGCAAAGGGGGAAGCCCGTCAAACGGTCGGCCGCCGCGGTTCAAATCGACCGAAACGACGAAATCTTTAAAACGTCGATAAGTACCTATCTAGCGAGCGAGGGAGGGAAACAGGTCGAAACGACGGACGGCGACGACGAAGCGAAAGAGGAAGTGAAAGGAGAAGCGAAAAAGATGACGGGGAATAAATTGGATTACAACGTTCTCGACAAACGGTCCGCTACAAAGAAACGCACAAAGTAGACCGGGGATAAATAATGGAGGTGAAAAAAGGGACGAGGATATACGCGGGGTGGCAGGGAAACGCGGGGAGAGAAAAATAAGCGAGAGCCGTGTACGTATACGTATATACGCACGTTCGAACGAAGAGTGCATGCGTGCGTGTGTGCGCGACGCGGGGGCGGAAGAGGAACGGCGAGCGGACAGAGAGAAAAAGAATAACCGTAACGAACTTGGCGCAATAAGAATCGTAAGGTAACGGGCTCGCCGGTATTATTTCGGTAGCGAAGTCAATTTGCAATCAGCGGTGCGGCCCGTTTCTCCCCTCGTTTCCGCCGGAACGAGTATAGTCCGTATTTACTATAATGCGATAAGAGGCGGACTGTATCGTACATTTAAATGAGACCGGCTCGCTTCCTGCTCTCTTTATTTCCCCCGCCCCGGTCCCGGCCGCTCTTTCTTAATCCAAACCAAGTCCTCCTTCTCGCAGACCGTCATCGATAAAAATGACGTCGACAACCGGGAAGATTATGTACTTCCACAGGTACATGTTTCCCTGTCTCCCCATTACGTTGTTATACTTCTCGGTTTCTAATCCTGCTAGAATCTTTGAGTCCTTGATTATTTCCTTACAAAGCACTTCATCAATTCGCTACGAAACAGAGCAACGAGAAATTACAATGTGAACGAAGTATACTAGAAACGTTTCTGTCCATAATTAGTCTCGACGTTCCAGAGAAATTCGTTTCAGGAAAAAGTGAGACGAGATACACGTCATAAAAAAATAACACGCAGGAATGTATAAATAAAAGAATGGAATGATGAGAGACGCGTAGGTAAATTGCGAGGAGGCACCGAAAATAAATCGACGATGCCGGATGCTTAGAAATGGGCGCATGCATCGCAAATACGCTAAGAACGAGGCGGCACGTAAACGCGTTCGTTTAACAACGGCAAAAATACGAGCGTTGAATATAGAGAGAAGTATAAAGTAGCGAGAGGGAAGAAGAGTCGAGGCCCGCTCGCCACCTCGAATATTTAAATTCATAAATGCGAGCCCCGGTCTTCGAACTCGCAGACTTCGCATTTCATCTTCCTCTCGCTTAAAAGTTCTCAGGATCTTCGTTTGGGTGACGAACACATGTATCCTTTTAGACACTACAATGCTCTATAAATTTAATCCCGAACCCACGTCCTGCGTATTTCATTAAAACGTTCATTTGCATAAACACCTATCCAGACGTATTTTATCTACGCTGCCAGATTTTATCCGAGGAAGAATAAACGAAAAGAATCCTATTAACATTTTCGAGCGTTTAACGCAAGGTGATTCCGACCGTTTAATGCCGGCGTCGTCCGTTTTAATTTAATTCACGCTCCTTACGTTTCCCACTGACGAGAGGCTTGGAAACAATTACCTGGGCGTGTACAGAAGCTAATTAGAGTTTGAGACGCGTGTTCCGACGCGGAGAAGCCTCGGAGTCACGGATCAAGGCTTTACCCGTTCGCGGCGGCGGCGTGCCGGGGTCGGAGACACGGTTAGCTAAGGGATGCGTGCTCTCGCGAGACTCGAGTGGTCAATTTATCTGAGGTCACTTATCCGTTTTCCCTTTTACCCCAAATAACAACGTCACCGGAGGATCGTCCCTGTGCTCAACGAATCGGACAACGGTAACGAGACACTTGAACGGAATTTCCAAAAGGTAATAAGAACCGCGTCGCTGCGATTCAATGCGTCCCCTTGAGCCTCGATCCTGCCATCGATTTATGCATTTTCTATGAAGAGATGTTCCTATGTATCAAAGTTATTAACTGAACCTTATACGAAATTGATAGTTCAAGTAATATTGATTTACATTGAATGTCAGAACTGATTCGGTGCAATGAATGCTTTTTGAAGAAAGGCTTCTGATAACCAGAAACGATCTCGTCGTATTATTTGTAAAATATCATTTTTGGTACATGGCAGTGATCGATATCTCGTAAAGCATAGATCAAACAATTTCGTATTCATGCTCTTTGAAAAAAAGTTCTTTTGCTGTTTTTTGTTTGTCCATTCAGTTGCGAATTACAGGTTGTTAAAAATGGAAGTCAACAAAGAGAAAATTCAGTACATTTCACAGTTTTTCTTTGATAAAGGCAAAAAGCTAAAATTGTGAATGGTATTTATGGTCTCGATACTGTAACACCCAATTACGTACAATTTTGGGTTCGTCGATTTCATTCAGGTATTTTTAGGTAGGCTAGTCGTTGAAAATGTCAACAAAATCGCAGAAATAATCAAAGTTCATAAAACAGTTTTAATCCATTTGTAAAAAGCTGGATTCAAAAAGAAGCTCGATAAAATCTTGAAGTTCACGTAAAAATAATGTCTTCCTTTTTCCTCAACTTAATAATATTAACCCCTTACCATACTTTAGTAATTCTAACTCGTAATCATAATTTTGTACCAAACATGAATGTCATGAGTTAAACTCGTGATCATAATTTTAAAGGAAACGTGAGTATCACGAATCAGACTCGTGGTNTTTAGGGTGAAATACGATGGAAAGGGTAACGATCAGAAATCTAGCCGGGAATTTCCGCGGGCTCGATGGCAGAGATATTTATGCGTTTTCGTAGGTCTTCGACTAATGGGTAATCCGAGCGGCGGGATTGAAGTGCAGCGTGCGCATTACCGAGTTGTTTCTTCAATCAAACGGTACAGCTTCCTGCTCGGGAGTATTGTGTAACTGTTTGCGAGTTCGATGTAGAACAGTCACACTGTCACAGCTTGTAACGTACCCTATTGGATGCAGTAACTAATAGCTCTGTTCCCGTAGATTAAACCATTACCATTCCGGTTAATGGTTACCATGTTAGTGGTTACCATGATGGAGGAGGCGCTACGCTTATACGTAACAGTTCCAGTTCTCATAAAAATGTTACTTACCGGTCATTAATGAATATCAAGGAATTATGTTCTTGAATTATTGATTGACTTGTTGATTAATTGATTACGCATGAATTAAATGTATACTCGGACTTCATTTTACACAGAAATTTGTTTAGGTTCATCAACCTAGGCCAAGGATTAACGTCTGATTGAACCGATGATCTGCGTTCGGTTTCACATCCGTGAGACTAGCTTTTCATATCATAATTGCATCTAATAATCCCGTGGCTGTCATAATATCAAATATTATGCGTCTAAAAATTGTTTTTATGGCTTATCCCGTGCGTTGGTCACTTATTAATCTGTGCTTCGTTAGATTCGATNAAATAACCGAATCCTTACGGCGGAGAGAGCATCTATAGAGAGAGAAAGAGCATTAAAAGAGCCGGAGAGCGCGCGATCGTTGTTATTCCCGGCCGGCTTATCTGAAATTTCGAACCGGTCCTGAGGCCGTATCTCTTTCTCGTTCCCCGTATCTCCGATCAGATAACCATTAATAGGTCGCCCGCCGGGAGAACCGCGCGCTGGCTTTTTCTTTCGAACTGTAATCACCGATCGAATCTTAAACCCNATTACTTATTAATCTGTGCTTCGTTAGATTCGATGACAGCCTTTTGATCGTCCGCTGCTTTCATAACACTATGAAAGTCGAGTAAACATTTTACGTTCGTTAAAGCAGAGAAATTCTCCGACGTGGATTGAACTGACGAATTCACTTTTTGTTATATATTATACGGGATAAAAGCAATTTGANTATTAAAGGAACTAGACATTTTTTGCACTGCCAAGGTGTTTCATTTCTTATATTATTTTTTTCCTAACGTCGTGCGTAAAATTTGATTTTGAATGAATAAGAATAATGAAATAAAATAATAAAGAATAAAATTCGATTTTACGCACGCGCCTGCGTGCGTAAGATATGATATTATCGCACGCATTCATAGTGTGCGTAAAATACTCCGCATTGAATTTTACGCACTCGTTAGGAAAAATAGTATACGTAACGAATGCGCAAAATAGGTGATCACTCGTCTCAGTTATTCCCCTCGCATCGCTCGGGCGACAACACCGACTCGTGCGATAATCACCTATTTTACGCACTCGTTACGTAATGTACTATTTTATGCAATATTATTAACAAACGAGAACCGACGGACGAGTGAAGCACCTAATCTTATTATTATACATCACGGCGTCCGCCTAAAACAGCTCTTGACGAGTCCGACTCGTCAAAGTCCGCATTGGCACACGAAATGAATGACGACCCCGGCACGGGATTGTATGTCAAAGGGTTAAAAACAGAATCCAGCGGGGGCATGGGACGGGATAGACCGCAACGNTTTGTTATATATTATACGGGATAAAAGCAATTTGAACTTTTGATATTGTTTATCAAAAACGGGGATGAAAATCCAAGATAAAATCGACGAGAAGCCGAGGAGAGGAAACTTGGCAACCGAAGTTTCATCCATCTTGAGACTATCTTGAAAGTTGCGAAGTTCCTCTACAGATAAGAGTTTTATCGTTTGTATGCAAAACAGTATTCTCTGCCCGATGACAAGTAGAAAGGGTAGAAAGCTTTTTATCACTCTCACTTTCACAGTCAAGAGAAATATCATGTTCCGCGAAAGCTCCGTACGAACAACTTTACACAAATTAATTATAATTCGCAGACAATCACGAACAGTCAATAATTATTCGATTAACTATTATGCAATATCGGAAATCCTGGTGGCAAGACGGCGAAATTTCCGTGCGCCGCGCGTTAACGAACATCGTAATCGAAATCGATCCCCAATCGTTATCGCGTCGATCCCGGAACCGGGCCAGGTGGGCTCCCAAAGGTGAGCACCGGCATTCGGGCGCGGCAATATCGCGGTAAACCCCGGGAAAATATGTACGTATCGTGGGCGACTCATCTGTTTTAGCCGGGAGGCATGCGGGCGGCGTGCGTGGCCGTGCGTCGGCTGCGGCAACTTGCCCGCCGATTACATCGACGCGCCCCCGGGTCATAACCAATCGTGAAACCCATGGGACACGGGCCGGCAAATACGGGACCCTCCGACCAGCCTCCTTCGCTTTGTGCGCCGCGTTTCGAGCCGCGGCGTGCATGTGGGCCCGAGAAGGTGTGCGCTCGGAGCTGTTTTTAATGACGTACCGCTCGAAATTGGGGTGGCCGGACGGGGGGGAGGCTTGCGACGATGCTAGACCCGCGGTGATAGCGATGGGCGTTAATGGCACGTTCGAGGGACTCGTTTCGCATTATAGAATATACATATATATATATGTGTGTACATATACAGGTCGTATATGGTTACCCGTGCGCTGCGACCATGATTTCTATGATATATTTGAACGAGGCGCAACGGGGAGTTTTGTTGCGGGTTACCATGTTGACGGTAGGGATGTTGATGGACGAGTTTATAATGCACCGGCTGAGTGGTATCTGATGATCGTTGTTAGCGGTCTGTTGGCCGTACATATTATGCACTCGCGCCACTGCGTTGTTGCACTATGACAGGATATTCGCGCGAATTTGGATATTGGTTAATGTTAATTCTACCGGATCAACATTGCATTAGCGACACGGGATAGAGAGAGAGAGAGAGCGCGACGTTTTAATACTGCGGCCGGTATAAACACGGTTTTGTAGCGGGGGAGGATTTCCAATCTTTCTTTTTCATCCCGGGACTCGTGAAAGGGCAGCGGGATTCTGGCGAAGTTTCGAAATCGATACGCGCCGCCGAAAGAAACCGGGACACACCGGTGAAATAACCGAATCCTTACGGCGGAGAGAGCATCTATAGAGAGAGAAAGAGCATTAAAAGAGCCGGAGAGCGCGCGATCGTTGTTATTCCCGGCCGGCTTATCTGAAATTTCGAACCGGTCCTGCGGCCGTATCTCTTTCTCGTTCCCCGTATCTCCGATCAGATAACCATTAATAGGTCGCCCGCCGGGAGAACCGCGCGCTGGCTTTTTCTTTCGAACTGTAATCACCGATCGAATCTTAAACCCACGCGCCCGGCCCGGCCGTGTGTGTTCGCCTCCATGGCTGCTGCACGGAAGTCCCGGCAGCACGGATTCCGGAGACGCGCCACGGGAGGCCGGGTTCCGTTATCCCGGCATCACGTATTTAAGACGTAGAGCCGAGGGACACGTAGCCCTCGCGCTCACGAAACGAAGTTTCCAACCCCGCGTTCGTGCGGGCCGCACGTGTTCGCTCGGGTATCGGAGCCAGGAAACCATCGAACGAGTCTGGAGACGATTTAGCGGGGTGAACGCGCGACGCGAGAAAGAGCACGCCTCCAGCTTCGTTAGACCCATTCAATGCGGCCGCGTGATCTTCTCGCCGCCAAGCCGACTCGATTCCCCGACGAAATTCGCCAATGCGACGCGACGTTTTACAGAGTTTCGTGTTTTCGCCGATCTTTAACCTCCCCGCTTTCGTCACGTTCACTCTTTAATCTGACGGACACTTGTTAGAATTCTATTTAAGATCTCGTTGTAATTGCGAGAGGATTTCACCTTTTCATTGTTTTCAGGAATTGTTTAAAAGCTATTTTTTTAACTGCGGGATGCATACATTGAGAAACAATATGCCACGCTCCCTAAAAGGAACTGATTTTTACAAAGAATCTCGCGTCACCACGTGCACGTNCTCTTTAATCTGACGGACACTTGTTAGAATTCTATTTAAGATCTCGTTGTAATTGCGAGAGGATTTCACCTTTTCATTGTTTTCAGGAATTGTTTAAAAGCTATTTTTTTAACTGCGGGATGCATACATTGAGAAACAATATACTACGCTTCCTAAAAGGAACTGATTTTTACAAAGAATCTCGCGTCACCACGTGCACGTNATTGTTTAAAAGCTATTTTTTTAACTGCGGGATGCATACATTGAGAAACAATATGCCACGCTCCCTAAAAGGAACTGATTTTTACAAAGAATCTCGCGTCACCACGTGCACGTTAAAGCGAGAGACGGGTACAGCCCGCATAAAGTAGATTCTACCGTGGAGATTCGAATAAGAGGGAGAGACTGACGCGAAATTAGCTCGAAACGTTCCTCCGAGCATCGCGCCGTAAATTAAAGTTTATGCACATGGCTGGATCCGCGTGTTCTCCCGCCGTCCCGTCCCNGACACTTGTTAGAATCCTATTTAAGATCTCGTTGTAATTGCGAGAGGATTTTACCTTTTCATTGTTTTCAGGAATTGTTTAAATGATACTTTTTTAACTGCGAGATGCACACATTGAAAAACAATATGCCATGTTTTCTAAAAGGAACTGATTTTTACAAAGAATCTCGCGTCACCACGTGCACGTTAAAGCGAGAGACGGGTACAGCCCGCATAAAGTAGATTCTACCGTGGAGATTCGAATAAGAGGGAGAGACTGACGCGAAATTAGCTCGAAACGTTCCTCCGAGCATCGCGCCGTAAATTAAAGTTTATGCACATGGCTGGATCCGCGTGTTCTCCCGCCGTCCCGTCCCGTCTCGTCCGGCCACCTTTTTCCCCCGTTTCGAAACTGTTTCACATCGCACGCAGGCGAATTCTTTCGTTCCCCCTTTTTCCCGTCGCCGAATTCCGCCGGCCAGATTAATCCGAAAATAACGAGCCGCATGTAAAACGCGGCCTACCTCCCTTCAGCCCCTTTTTCCATCAATCTATAGGCCGTCCGTCCTACGTCCGTCACGCTCAAAGGAATCGAGCGGGGGACCCGCATGGAGACGTTAATTACGTTGAAACAAAGCGACAATTTTTTTCCCCTCTTTCCCCCGATTTAAAGCATTAACGTGGGGAGCTTTCGAAGTGAAAAGGCATCAGATATTTTAATACACTCCTCTCTCGGTAATAATTCCTTGCGGTGGCAGAGAGAGGTTTCAATTTTTCCACGACAAAATACTTGTCTGTATAGTATACTTATTCGTTTATTATTGCCACACGAATCCGTAGAAAATATCTGTTGTGAGCTCAGATCATCCTGACGGTCGTGAGCATTTAATTAAACGTTCAACTGACTCGTCGAGGGACTGTCACTTGCCACGCGAGCGAAAGACGCGAGAGGAAGCGTAGGAGGAGGAGAAAAAGAGTCTGGCAAAAGAGGAGATCGTTCTCTCGCCTTCTACGCGGTATCTCCGGCTGAAAGGACAAGCGGCAGAGGCGGGACGATTGTCCCGGAGCAGGAAAACGGCTGAAAGTTCCGCGTGTTCGGGCCGGCAGCAGTTTAAGTTTCCGCAGCGCCGAAGTTATAACGAGAATTGCTCTACCCGCAAAGTTTTCCGGCCGGGTCTCTCGCGTGTACACACCCTCCCCTGCCTGCCTGCCTGCGCCTCCATTTTTCCCGGCCGCCCTGTGTTTCACCACCATACATTGCCCTTCAAAAGTTCCGGT
Organism: Ceratina japonica; assembly: GCA_019453355.1. Lineage (NCBI taxonomy): Eukaryota > Metazoa > Arthropoda > Insecta > Hymenoptera > Apidae > Ceratina > Ceratina japonica. Next base: position 309,635 of record SMSR01015999.1, on the reverse strand, counting down.
ATGCTTACTCATTACCGTCCTCCCGACCACCGATTAATTCGACCAGAATACTTAATCATACGCTGTAAGTAGAATTCAAGCAAATGTCATGATATAAATTGGCGATCTTGTCGAATGAAATTGAACAAGAATCGAAAATCTTGTATTTGAATTTTAACGTCCAACGATAGAATTTTTAATAATTCTCAAAACGACCTGTTATTCTTGAACGAATGCCTCAACAAGAGTCAGTTTATTTCCATAAGATAATTGTAAAGTACAACGTTTCGGCTCATTTGTAAGCCCTTATCAAGTGTTAATCTACAACAACGATTAAAAATAATCAGAAACGGGACACTCTCGCCAACGGTTTAACAGAATCAAACATTTTATAACGTCCAGTTAAGACTCACATTATAAAAGGTCAGAAACTAATGAGGCGAAACGTTGTACTTTACAATTATCTTATGGAAATAAACTGACTCTTGTTGAGGGATTCGTCCAAGAATAACAGGTCGTTTGAGAGTTATTAAAAATCGAAAATCTTGTTCAATTTTTATGAATTATATTTTTAAAAATTAGCGATCTTGTCACATTAATTTGAGGAAAGGAATTAATTGAAGAAAATCTTAATTTTTATGACAGAAGGACTTGCGAAATGGCGAGTGAAATAAAACTCAGGATTTCTTAGGAAATAACTCGATTTGCACGGGAACGTTCGAAGTGCTGATCAGCAATGTGCAGAAAAATTCGTATGTTTCACGGTCGCATTCGCGGTGGCGACGGCGGCGGCGCATGTTCTACGGGAATTGTTTCCGTGCACGGGGGGGTAACGCGTTCGCCGTGTAAACCGCAGACATTTTTTCTCCGGGAACGTGAAAATGCCAGGCCCCGCGCGTCGCGCTCCTTTCCTCGGTCGCCACGGTTGTTTCTCGCAGGTATTCGCGCGCCGAGAATAAAACGCTGGCATATTTCAGACTTATTGCCCTGCGCGACGAGTACACCACCGAGCGCCGTATCGGTCGCCCTTTATTGCGACCAGTTTTATTCCCGCACAGCGTTACACGCGCGGATTCCTAATCTGTCTTGAACCCCTTGCCTCTCAAATTATTCTCACGCGAGTACAAAAACTCCTGGTTAAAAAAAGACACATTAATTAAATATTAAAATCGAGGTATTAATAAATAGTGACGAATAACGACTGTTCAGGCCAGTGATTAATACCAGAAATAACTATTTCTCGTTTCCAAGAATTGTTCAATCCGCACGCGAGCGCATAAACAAATTCCGTGCGATCAATAACCGCAAAATCATGACCATTCAGTGAGTAACAACGTTCAATCAATCCGGCACATAATAATCGTTTGCGGAGCGCGTATCAATTATTTTCCGGCCCGTTATAAATGTTTAAAATAATACGTAATTAATGAATTCGCGTAATTGCACCGGCCCCTGCCGGTGAACACATAATATATTCCCGTATTTGCCTTGTTGTTTGACGTTAATGAAATTAATTTGAGAGATGATATCATCGTCGACGCGTTGATGTAATTGTAGTTTCATTAATCTTCTGGACGCATTACGCAAATACATAGTCGTCGGTTATTAATAAAATATTTCGCTTATTGATTTCAAGACGCGAGATGAGATTGTCCGTCCGAGAGATCGACCGAAGCTACGGACGTCCGAACAAATGATTTTACAGTTCCGACGGCAATTTTTAATATAAATTTTCAGTACAGAATTTTCCTATCAGTAATACATGGGAGCCGACGTACGTACGAATACCGCAGAATCCACTGCAAAGGAAAAAGACACTAATTACACGTTAATCATCTGAAAGCTCGGGGCGCGCGCTTTAAACGCGATGGTTCGTTAACGCAGCACAGAAGCGATCTGAAAATCCACGAGTCGAAACACGCCGGATTACGGGCATAAAACGGCGGATTCGCGATTTTTCCCGTGTACCGTCGGATTACCGCGGAAGTTTTGACGTCAGAGGTTGCGAGGGAGGCCAGGCAGGCGTCGCACAAAAGAAGCCGGCGGGGAACGACGGCGGTAACGAGAGGGAAAGAGAGAGAGAGAGAGAGAGAGCCTCGGTGGCATAGAAGAGGCCTGAAAAGCGGCTTGGATGGCGGTGCCACGTTTGAAGTAGCATTTCCTTGGCACCAACGACCCTCTTAATCAATTGCTAGCACCTTTATCGCGGCTCTCGAGGCTCGGCGCCGCGTAAAGTCCCGGTAACAAGCCGCAACTTCGATAAATCTCGCTCCTCTTTCTTTTCCAGCCGCGCGCGAAGAAATAGAAAAGAGAAACGAGAGGCATATATCTCGATTCGATCGTCGCTTACGAATGCGAGTCACAGCGAGAGGCGCGCGTGGGGAGGAGCGGGAACGCGGTTTCGCGGGAGACAGGCGAAAAAGCTTTTTCGAAGACTCGTGACCTCGGAATATGGGAGGCGCGGTGTCGGGCGAGGGGGGAAACTTATGAAAATCCGGGATTTATCGAGGTGTGCGCGGGAGAGCCTCCAGCAGGAGGCTCTGACAAATCGTCCGGAAGTTAACGTTCGATCGTTACTCGAATCCTCTTTTCGGCGGAGCCACCGGGCCAGACACCCTCCCTGTCCCGTGGACCAGCTGCCTTTGAAAGCTCTGATAAAAGTTTTAATCCGTTTCGCCAACCGACGCGCGGTTCCTGTTGCTCACGGGCTGCCCCCCTCGCCCCTCGCCCTACTCTCTCTTTCTCTCTCTCTCTCTCTTTCCATCCCCACGGGGAGTTCGAGCTTTTGTCCAGGGAAAAATACGCGGGACCGAGCGAACGTCTGTCCCGTAATGGTTTAATGAGACCAATCGAGTGGTTTTCAGAGGTTGCTTAGAGAAATTGAATAGAGTCAAGTTTCCTCGGCCTGATATATCTCCCCGCAATTTATTTGCTTCACCGTCCGGCTCGCATTTAGGTTCGGCGATAGAAATCGAGTTAGAAAATGGCGTCGTTAGGAAGGATTTTTTTGAAAAAGAATCTTGAAAACTTTTTCCCAGGCAGATGGAATCGTCGGTGCTCGAATATCCAGACGAGAGGTGATAAAAGAAGAGCTTTTATTTTCCAGCCAGAGTCTTCGAAACGCTATTCGGCTCAGCTGCAAAGGCCGCTTAAAACGATTTATTGAGATCAGGCCGCGCCGGTACGACCGTATTCGGGCAACAAAGGGCAGACATTTAGTTTCAATGGAAATACACGAAACTGAAGCAATCTGGAAGTTCCGGCTTGGCTCTCTCTTTCCGAAGAAAATGGACTCGGCGGAGGTTACGCCTCCATTTCCTTCGGGGGGTTAATCGTTAATGCAATCGATTCGAAACGATTCTGGCACGGGGGAAACGTTTGAACGCGACGCTCATTTAGATTTCTAAACCCGTGTCCGGGATTCGCTTTGTATTTTTAGGGGCAGCGACGGTCGCCGTTTCAAGAAATTCAAGATCCCGCGATATTCTTTCTCCAAACATTTCTTCCTCCGCCCGGTGATTGCATTTTTATCCGCGGCGAACTTTTTGTTCGAAGATATTTGCTTTAAATTTCCATCTGCGGAATCCGCGCGGAGGCGATCTATTTTTATAACTAATTACTCGGGATTTCGCACGGAGTATTTTACGAGTCCATGATGGGAATTAAACGGCGGGGCTGTGTAATAAAAAAATCATGGAAGGTCGAACGTTCGCCCCGGCTTGATTCACGGGTAATCGAAGATAAATTAAAAAATGTTACGGCGGCTAAAGTCGCAGCCGGGTGGACAATAAATAATTGGCTTACAACGGGCACATAAATTCCAGGGGTCGCGGCCTCCGTGAAACTTACCCCGGAATTTATTATAATGGGGATCTTCCTCTCGTATTTTTGGGATCGCAATTAATTTTCTCGTTTTCGATGCCGGCGGCGGCGGCGCCCGCCACGCTCGCAGCCCAGATTAGCCCGGCAGGGTGCGGCGCATTTGCGCGGCCCTAATGCAGAATTATTTTGCTGAAATACGCCGATCCGTGGCGCGCCGCATTATCGCCGACGCTTTTTCCGACGCATTTTTTTTTTCCCTGATAAGCCACCGGTCGTTCGTTCCGTTTTATCGGCGCCGATGCGGGCGCCTCGTCCAGGCTTGCCAAATTTGTGCGCGCGATTAAATTAATAGAGCTTAAAACATTTCGTCTCTCGTAACACGGAAGTGGTATTCCATGTATTCATGTTTTTTTTTTTTTTTTTTAAAGAATGCAGTGTTTAGAAATGACGGAGACTCACCGGTGCCAGCCGCCCCCAGCCTCAGGACCGCGTCGCCTTGAAGGGAGATGGAGAGAGTGGCCGTGTCTTCGAGGCGCGCAAGAACTTCTTCGGGAATGTCCTCGGGTTCGCGGAGGCGGAGGGTCACTTCTCCGCCTCCGCCACCCTGACCACCTCCGCCCCCGGGACTCGTCGACGCCGAGTACATGAACACAGATCCGTACCCATGTAATGACTGCAACGGCAGCCTAACGCCGCCCACTTCCGAGACCGGACCCTGAAAAAAACAACCGTTCAAACGAGTTAATAATAGTCCCCGAGAACTTTTCTCTCGGCCCTAAGTGGAGTTCCATGTTTTTTATCTAAAATATATTTTTATCCGTCGGTCTATGAATTATAAAATAGAGAAACAAAGTGTAAAATGTCAGAGAGGTGGCCGCGTTTAGTCGAATGAGCAAAAATATTTCGCCGTCCACTCGTATTTCAATTCTCGTGCGTCAATATTTGTCGAATCGCGCCGAGAAAGGATTTCGATGTACCGGCGTTTGATTCGGCGGACGCTCCATCCGGTCGCGGTTCCTCGGAAAACGCTAGTACCGAGAATTAAAATAAAGGGAGTCGGGAAATAAACGTACACGTTCTAATAACAATTGTCTATCTTCAACCTGCTGGCATTTCTTTACAGATTAATCCAAGGAATGGGAAGACTGTTGGACATTCGTGATACGAATGTTTACGATGGACAACAATAATACAAGGGATTGAAACTTATTCCCGAATTCGGGAGGCTGTCCCGGTTTGGCCGAACGACGCTACCAAAAAGAAGTTACGAGTATCCCTCGAAAAAGCTCGTTCAGGTTGTAATCAAACTCGCCTCCCGGTGGAGGCTGCCGCTGATAATTTTCCATGCATAATAATACGCGACGCGAAGAATTTGAATAATCCACTTTCACGCTATTTTCCCGTCTGATAAGTCATTAATCCGGTACCGAGAAAACGGAGACTTGGAACCGGCCCGTGGACGAATCTGGGTCTGAACCCTGTTCCAGAAGAAGTGAAAGCACTCGTTTCGATACAGCTTTTATAAATTTCTAATACTGTTGCATACGTCTAATTTACGTTAACATAGAAGTCGAGAGTTCATAAGGTGACAAGTCTACGTATTCCTATAGTNAATACTGTTGCATACGTCTAATTTACGTCAACATAGAAGTCGAGAGTTCGTAAGGTGACAAGTCTATGTATTCCTATATATCTCGTCTGCACCACTACCATTGCATCACTCTACAAACAAAATCCTAGAAAATCGTTTCTCATCGGTGAGGAGGATTGCGCGATCGAGCGCAATAAAACATTTTTCAAAACGCACGAAACACGGGGGGTTCGTTCGTACGCGTCGCGAAAAAATCGTACAGAGAGCGAGAGAGAGCGNGGAGGATTGCGCGATCGAGCGCAATAAAACATTTTTCAAAACGCACGAAGCACGGGGGGTTCGCTCGTACGCGTCGCGAAAAAATCGTACAGAGAGAGAGAGAGAGAGAGGCGAGCACGGCTCGCATAAATGTTCCCGCTGATGAGTTATTGCCGGCAAATGGCCGTATCCAGTTTGTAACCGAGGCGGCCGGGGGTGCAGCACGTTGGACACATTGTTTACAAAGTATCTGACCACCGTGACGGCGCGACACGCGCGCCCGGTCCTCCCCTCATTTTTTTTCCGCCGCGCGTAAAGTGCGTTTTGTCGTACCATTGCAGTGCATTAAGCTGCGCTGGCGCGAAACAGAGACACACGGCTACGTGATTTCGCACCCTCCGCGCCGCCGACCCTCGCAGTTTTCGCCCTTCGCGCTGCGCGCAGCCCAGCGACGTTTATATTTTTGCGGTGACCGTTGTACCGTTTATCCTACGACCGGCCGCCCCGGACCCGAAGAGTGCGCTCGCAATGATTTCAGCTTTGAAAAGTGGAATTTTTTGGCTGCCACTCTTCCGTTCGGCCGTAACTCCGCGGCACCGTTTTTCGAAACGCGTGAATGATAGATTTAGAACTTCGCTTTTTCCCAGCTATTTCTGGAGGGCTTTTCATCAAAAATATCATTTTGCTTTCCATCCGTTCGACGCAACACGCCGGTCTTCGTGCGGCCGGCGTCAATGTGGCTCGCGTTTCCGGTTAAACTAAAATTAATTAAACGTGCTCGTGCGGTTTCATCAAAGTGTACTGTTGGCTTTCGCCGAATTAATTGGCGTTCGCAAGATTTTTAACCTTGCCGAGAGAACTAGGAAACTCATATTATTCCACATAAACTCTAAATAAGAAGAATTTCATTTATGTTACAACATAAATTGCACTTTTACTGGATGAAAACAACGTGAGCGCGTCGTAGAGAACGTCTTGCTTAAAAAATAAGGTAACAGGCGATATTCCTTATGGAATGATCTAATAAACTTGGAACTTCCGTCGGCGTTGGAATACGATTCGCAGGCGGTTGGACAAAGAGGGGCGCGCAGACGGGACGCGTTCGGGGGATGAATTATAGTTGCAAAACAGAGTCGCAGAGGCAACAAACGCGAGTGGTGTGCACAGCGCACGGGTACAAGCGTAACACGCTTTGTCGGTTAGCTTTTTCGAGCGGAGGACACCTGTGAACACCGATGCGACTCTTTTTTCCCTCGAACCCGACGCGGCGCGACGCCGGCCTCTCTTCTCTGTCGACCGTACGGCCGCTGTTTGCCCTGTCACTGGCAAACAGAATGTGATTTGGATCGAGTCTATACGGGATGCGCAAACATCCGCGACAAATGGAGTTACTACTTTCTAAGCGGTAATTTTTAAATTGCGCCGCGTTTGCACACCTGTGTTGGTTTAGATCCTTTTTACTAGAATAATTGAAAAATAACGATTGCTCTGCTGATCGACGGTACACTGCGATCTTCAGGCCCATTGATATATTAGGTCGAGGAAGAAGAAAGCCATCAGTTTTACGTGAACTTCAAGACTTTATCGAGCTTCTTTTTGAATCCAGCTTTGTGTGAATGGTTTAAAATTGTTTTAGGGTCGAATTTCAATTATGTCTGTGGTTTTATCGACATTTTCGACGACGGGCATAAACGAAGTGCAAAGTGCATCTTTAGCGTAAAAAATACCTGAACGGAATCGACGAAATTAAAATTGCATGTAATTGGTTGCTAGCATTTTCGCCTTTATCAAAGAAACACTGTAAAATGTACTTTGTCGACTTCCATTTTTAACACCTTGTAACTCAAAACAGAATGGACGAAACAAACGACAGCAGTAGAATTTTTTTAATGCGAAATGTCACCCTTACACCGAGTATAAATCTAAAACTGATCGATACTTTACGAGATATCGATCACTACATCGATGCACCGAGAAAATAATGGATTTCCTTTTCCCGAATCGAATTTTCACGTTCCACGTTTTAAAAATTGACCATATATTCATCGTAATTTACAGATCTGAAATATACAGCTGTAAACGATTCGAACTATACTCTATTCAGATGAATGATCTAGTAAAAAGTATTGGAAGTTTGGAACNTCTTTAGCATAAAAAATACCTGAACGGAATCAACGAAATTAAAATTGCACGTAATTGGTTGCTAGCATTTTCGCCTTTATCAAAGAAACACTGTAAAATGTACTTTGTGGACTTCCATTTTTAACACCTCGTAACTCAAAACAGAATGGACCAAACAAACGACAGCAGTAGAATTTTTTTAATGCGAAATGTCACCCTTACACCGAGTATAAATCTAAAACTGATCGATACTTTACGAGATATCGATCACTACATCGATGCACCGAGAAAATAATGGATTTCCTTTTCCCGAATCGAATTTTCACGTTCCACGTTTTAAAAATTGACCATATATTCATCGTAATTTACAGATCTGAAATATACAGCTGTAAACGATTCGAACTATACTCTATTCAGATGAATGATCTAGTAAAAAGTATTGGAAGTTTGGAACTGCTGCGGGCGCGGGGATTTATTCACCGATTGCATTCGCGGATATCTTTTACTGCACACAGTCGCATCGCGTGCAACGGCCGGGCGCGAAACGGACGGCGGGGGGTGCGGAGGGTGGTCCGGCCGTTTGTTTTCATTAAAAGTTATTATCCGCCGTGTAAAAACTTCAATGCGCGCGGCCAGGCTAACATTCTTAAACCGCCATTGTGCTCGAAACGCTTTTCTCTTGTTTTTTTCCCCGCCCCCGTCCCGCGCCCGCCGCCGGTCTCGACGACCCTCTTTGTTTTTTACCGCGCGCTGCACACCGCGACTGGCCGGCCGCGCGAAGCACAATTACCGGGAATGACTTTGCGAATTGGTTGTTTCGACGGAATAACGTATCCACATGAAATTACGATTCCAGCCATTCTCGCCGGAACGTTGTTTGCTCGCTGTTTGTCCGCGCGAGAAATGGTTAAAAACAGGACGCCTATTTTAATTTTATCTTTCATACGTGCAATATTTGTCTCCCCCTTTTTGCGCAAATTTTGTTTTAACAAAAAAGATGTATCACGTTCTCCGATTAGAACTAAACATAAGATCACCGCGAACTAAGTTTCGAATCGCTCGTTCGGGAAACATCAAATGAGAAATATTCATTATAATTTAATAATAACGAATGGCAACGTTCGGTTCAATATGAATATGAATTGCTGAACAATTCGAGAGACTCGACTGGGAACAGGAAGAGGAAACGGGGAATAAAAACTGCAGAACGTACGCAACTGGCCGTTTCTCTTGGAATTTCGTTTGGACGATCNTTAGAAACTAAACGCAGATCACCGCGGACTAAGTTTCGAATCGCTCGTTCGGGAAACATCAAATGAGAAATATTCATTATAATTTAATAATAACGAATGGTAACGTTATAACGGATATGAATTGCTGAACAATTCGACAGACTCGACTGGGAACAGGAAGAGGAAACGGGGAATAAAAACTGCAGAACGTACGCGACTGGCCGTTTCTCTTGGAATTTCGTTTGGACGATCGAGAAGACGTCAAATCTTATCAAAGAACAATATTACAGCTGCCGCGGTAATTCCCGCGCGTCACGATCGGGGCTGAAGCGAACGGGGGGAAAAACGCGGCGCAACCAGGTCGGCGAAATATTCCGCGAATGATGTAACTCGGTTGTTCCGCCGAACTCGTTTCGCGAACGAAGATTGATGAAAAACGTAATTACTGAACTTACTGCTGCCCGCCCCGCGCGCTTCTTTCCCGCCGCGGCGCGTCGCGTCTACGAGAAATCTGCATTTAATGTCGCTGTTATTGACAAACGGGACCCTCGTTTTGTACCTCCGCTCCGTTGCTCCCGGCTCTATAGGATTACTTTACTACGTTTAAAGAACAGGCCGCGCGCTCTTTCTTGAAAAACATTCCCAAGTCTCTCGTTTCAATACAGAGAACGTTCGCGGTTCCGGCGACGCGACCGTACGAAGATGGAAATATTTAATTAGAACTTCTGCTTTGACGGTGTTCAAGAAACATTTATAAAGAAAATTGGTAATCTTATCTCTAGAACAATTTATTAATGAAGACTGTCGCTTGGGAATAAAAAAAGCGTCGATCAACAATTTGTTCAAGAAACATTGATAAAGAAAATTGGTGATCTTATCTCCAGAACAATTTATTAATGAAGAACGTCGCTCGGGAATAAAGAAAGCGTCGATCAACAATTAATTTCGATCGCCGAAAGGGAGTAATATTGATAGAACGCGGTTACAAAGGCAGTGACACGGGTTCGACGCCGCGCCGGGGCGGTGGTTAAAAATTGGCGGCGGCGGCGGCGAAATAATTCAGCGGGCGTCGCGTCAGGAACAGCGGCGGAACTTTAACCGCGAATTATAGACGCGACTATATTTCCCCGGCAAAGCCTGTTCGCCGCGGTCCACGGCGGCGACGCCCTATGGAACCGGAGAAAAGCGAGGCGCGGCCGGCGTGGCCTGTCTTTCGCGGCTGCTCCGGGTAAAAAGTTGTCTGGCTTCTATCGGGGTAACGTCCTGGTCGCATATAATAAAACGGGTCGCCTTTCATGGAAACGCTCTCGCCCCCGGGGCGCTTTTCTTTCATTTCTGACGTAATTACGCGGAGCGGCGCAAGAAAAGGAAGGGAGACTGCGAAAGGGCAGCCCCGCGATGGAGAATGGGACGCGGAGAGAAAGCGCGGAGAGAAAGCGCGGAGAGAATATTTCGCGACCGAGACAGTTGTACATAGATATATATATATATATATATATATATATATATACATACATATATATTCTTGTATATACGGTTATACGTATATATATATACCTCCCAACCCTTCTCTTGAAAACCTAGCCGCGACCTACTACCTTCGTTCTCTCAATAAACCCAGCGCGGTCCGACTTCGACGGTGAACACCGTCTCTCGCCTTTTCTCTTTCTCCCCGTACCCTTTGCCTCGGTTCTTTACCTTTTGTGCCCGAGTGATGATTCAGAGAGTAGTTTAAGTGGGTTCGCGTTTATTTTTTTTCGGAGTCCTCCCTTGTCGGAGATATTGGTGGAAAAAAGGGAGGGAGGGTGGGCGGGGGTGGATGTTATTCTGTTTATAGACGGGGTGGATTCTATGAATGGGAGGGAACGACGGCGCGGCGTTGCGCGCGGCCCGAGTTCCGCGGGATTAATCCGGGAAGATTGGAAATGTGTAGAGAGTGAAAGAAAATATTTCGCGGCTCCTTGTTATTACGGAATATTTTTATTCCGTATTATCGTAACAACCGTATAGAAATCCAATTTCATTTTCCGGCGAATTTAAGAAAAATACATTTTTACCGCTGCCGCCGCCGTGTCCGCGCTCTGAATACTGTCAACGTTATTCGAAACTTTGTTTCACGGTGTGTCCAGTATAGTTTGATTTATAATCGCGTCACGGACGACAGAGGGGGAGGGCTTGTACACGAGCCACGGGCCGTGATGAAGTTAAGGGGGTACCCTCGGTAAGACAGAGAGCGGTAGTACTGTGCGAGAGAGATAGAAGGTATATACTCTCGAGTATAGAAAACGTGCCAACGTCGCGCCGGTGATCAAGACTTTGACCACGATTTGACTCGTGTGTGCTCATTTGTTGTGCAATTCATAACCTTAAAGTGCTAAGCTCGAAAAACGTGCAGTGATGAGTATCAATAATCAATTGAAATATAAAGGCAAATTTATCAGTTTTACGAAATTACAACAATTCAAAGCTCTGATACAGATCTGCACGACGCTCGGTTATTTCGTCCTCGACTATATTATATTTGTATAGGCGCGCATTTGTGTGTGTGGCTAGCGCGACGTTGCTACATCTGCCTCGACACGTACTTTTTCTCTGAACTCGACACTTTCAAGATGCTATATTTAAATAACAAGACAGAGAATTTAGGTAGATTCGCGTTCTAATCATTCCTTAATATCTGTTCTATACATACACGAAATTGCAAATTGAATTATACTGTCGTTAACTAAATATTGCTGTTAATAGCTACGAAATGCGACAATTCCGCTATATATAGATATACCTCCTGTGTAATTTGTCAAACTTTACTCGATGATTATTCAGAAACTAAACAGAGGAATGTTTTGAAATTTTAATATAGTATGTATGATGTCTTTATTTAACTATATGTACAATTTCAAAAAAAGTTATACTAAACTCGTTTGTCGAGGGAACCACCTTAA
>SMSR01015999.1:251228-297424 GCA_019453355.1 Ceratina japonica | reverse complement strand
CGTGGAAAACAAAAAGTTACGTCGAAAATGGAATAATCGCAACGTCGCAGTTTATTTTATCGAATTTTCCTGCACTGCATTTCATTCAATTTGATTCCGTTCGATTTCAATAAATTTTAACATGTTTTATTGTATTTTATCTCGTATATGTTGGCATTGCAGTTTTATTGTAACTATTTTTATTTTATTGCCTCGGCGCGTCGTATAATATATTTTCCTTCCTTCGACTGTCCGTATGAATGTCTCTGCTTTGTCTCGCTTTTTGCTTGATAATATTTTTAAGGATTTAACGTACGTTCGCCAGATTCCTTCCGTCTAACCCGTTCGGATCGGAAGTAAGTAGGAAATGTACGTGTCGCGGAAGAATCATGCGGTCCCGAACGATCCATAACCGAATGGAGAAAAAGGATTTAACGCCGCGCGTCACGGTCCCGGGGATTACGGGAATTTAGAACTTTGTTTACAACGCGTGTGAACATGATGGAGAACCTCGGCGGGTTCTCGCCGGGTCCAAGTTGGCCGTTAGTTCAACGCACACGTACGGGATGTACCGTCCTATAACTAATTTTTGGACGTCGTTTTTCTCCATGAAGAAGAATGCATTCGCGGTTAATAGAGACGGATTCGTGTTCGGCGAGGAATCGGGTTACACTTCGGTACACTTTGGCCATACGTCTTGCTGCCAGATGAAGAGACACGACCGCTGCATTTTACATTGAATTTTTGTTCTTATTAGCAACCCCTCGTTATTTCATCACCGGTTATTTACGTTCCGTATTAAATATAATACATTGGAGGTGGAGATAAAATCGTGTATCCGAGACTCCTGATCAGAAGACTTAATGCAAAACGTTGGGAGTACCAAAGACGAGTTATTTAGGATAAGACGATTCCATTATGCGCCGTCACGTTTTCGATTAACCTACATCTAGAAAATCTGCGAGTACGTTTAAAGTGTCAAAATCATTCTCGTTCGTTTCTTCGAGAGTCACTTTCCCAAATTGCGGAAGTCAATCCGAAGCCTTGAGTTAAAGGATAAAAATCCTAAAGTCAAGTGAACGTGTACGATTCGATCATATTACTGACAAAACTGAAAGCAGAATCCGGAAATCGAGGAAACATAACTAATATACATAATTTATAATACATATTAGAACAGCTTGGATAATTTAAGGATGGGCGATATATTTAAAAGAATTTGTTATTATAGATTCCTATTAATATTAAAAAGCTACTATACTATACTGATATATACATAGATATAACTGAGATACACGTATATACATGATCACCTGTATGGGTTACATACGCAGGTACATGCACTTTTAAGACGGACTGTATAGCCAATACATCCTTAAACGTCCTTTCAGAGAATATAAAACGTTTGAAGGGAATAAAAGAGGAACGAATTCTTTTCTCGAATCGATCGATTCATCGATTGTCGTGAATATTTCAGGACAGCCAAATGAGTTCTCCTTAACAAACAGACCCGATCGTCGGGACTTATTTCCGCGAACGGAACTTCCAAGGAGCGAGCAATGAATTCGCCAATGAAAATTAGATTGAGATCGAGTGTCAACGAACGGGCGGACGGAGGAGGAGGAGGAGTAGGAGGAAAGAATGTAAATGGTTAGCAGGGTTTCCCGTGTTCCCGTGACGGATGGAGCCGAGGAACGAAGGGAAGGGAAGGAACGAAAGGAAGAAGACTGGCATGACGCCGATAGCTCGTTCGGTTGAATATCGACTAAAACGTTATTGCGGTTCGTTGCGTCCGTCTCTATGCGAGAAAACAGTAGCTACCACACCGCCGCCGTGGGGACAGCTTGTATTTTCCCTCCATTTTTGTCCCTACTTCGAGCCAACGCTTTTTCCCTTCAAAGCCGGAGAGAATCCTCTCTCTTTCTCTGTGTCCCTCCATTGTTGGCACGACGGGAGCGCGGAAATTACACGGATTTCCTTTCCTTCGCCGGGGAGACGATTGCCGCGCCGGCGAGCCTTGTAATTAGCTGTCGATTAGCGATTGCCAGGTTCCGAAGTCTGTCGCCGGGATCGTTAGGCGTCGTTAGAGGGGAATTATTCCACGGCCGTTCTTGATCGACGCTTGGTTAGGCACCGTTACCTGACTTTTGCATCGGAACTGTTTCCGCCGTCCCTTTTTCCGTCTTTTAAATAACAGCTCCCTTTGACTTCGCGGTATCAAACGGTAATATTAAAATACCGGCTCTCTCGCGGCGTAAGACGGGACTCGTTAAACTCGATTTTCGGAGACGTACGCGACGTTCAGTTGTAATAAATCGATAGTAAAATAGTTGTACGTATCGGAAATAAGAAGACAAAATTGATGCTCGGGGGTGGGAAGTGATGAAAAGTTTGGAGGCCGCGAGGCCGCCGGAGCGTTATAATTTCGCGCCCCGTGAATGGAAAACGGCGCGGATAATTATCGGTAACTACTAACTGGTAAAGTTTCAAGAAGGAGAGGCGAACGTTCGCCCCCTTTCTCCCGGCTTTCTCCGGCTCCGCGAACGCCGCCGCCGTAAATTAAGTATAGCGTGCCAATTTATACCGGGTAATACAACACGCCTTGTTTTCTATTTGACCAATATTACCGCCCACGGTGCGCAACCCGATACGGCGGGCCTTCGCGGGGAAAATTCGTGGGAAAATTCGTGCGCGCCCGGTGGCTGTGCACTCTCGAGTTTCTGAACAAGGATTTTGATGCAGGATCGCGAGCTGTTCAACCGAATTAATGGAAAATGATGAACGCGTTAATAGGAATGTTAAAATTAGCTGAAAATTGCAGGTCAAAATCTCATTTTGCACCTATAAATATTATACCTGACGACGCACGGTAATACGAGAAAAATAAGCAATGATAGTAGTATGTAATTTAATACTGAAATTGTTGTAAGTGGTGAATCACGAAAAATGTAACAGTTACAGAAATTACTATCGTGTACGACTTATTTGAGAGTTTTTCCAGATATTTTCGTCGATTCGTTGGATTTTCAAAGCCTCTGGGTTTTCATTGGTTTTTCGGTAACCTTTCCGCGAACCAGCAAACGGCACAAGCAAACAGGACGCGGTCACCGTGACGTTTTGGAACAGAAAATACGAAACCCGTTTGGCCGCGGTCCAACGACGAGCCGAAGAAATTCGTGCCACCGTTAAACTTCGACGCCGATAGAAACGAACCGAGAGAACTGGTTCAGAAAAAAGAGGGAAGCGACGGAGGGAAAAAAAAGGAAAGGAAAGGGAAGAAGGTTGCCGTTTGTTGTCGCGACATGAGAACTTCTCTAGCCGCCGAGACGACGTAACAATGGATATTTCGAGTCGCGTCGGAATCTCGTATTCGCGCCTCGGTCAAAGCTTGAAAATCCTGTTGTTCCCTCGAATCTCATTCAGAATGAAAACGACATACGACAAATTGAAAATCCTCTCATATAATTTATACCCCTGAAACATTTTCGATCCGAGGAACTCACGGTTCCACTTTATTTTATTCTCGCGACAACAATTTTTAATTCAAACATTCTGATGAACAGCACGAGTGATAAAATATTAAAAAATACCATTGTCTCATAAGAAATAACGCCCCCGTTGCAATTTCTCCTTCGCGGCAATGAACAATCGCGTGGGCGACAAGAAGCATTACGAGTTAACGTGCGACACGAAACAAGCGCGAAGAGGTAAAATTTCAATTTCGTGTGGAATTCGCGGAACGAATCCGGGCGAAATGGATTTCGTGGGCCGCTGTGATCGATGAGCCTATCGCGCGATAACCAATTCGTGCTTCCCACGATCATCATTGTTCATCAGAAATATTATACAGAAAATGGAATACGAATATTGAAATCTAAAACCGAATCGGAGACTATTGAACAATTCACGAGGAAAATTCTTCCTTAGTTTTTTTCCTATTGTCAACAACCTTTGATCTGTATCGACGTGTGTACGCGGGAATAATTTATTAAAATAAGAATGGCTATATTTCACGGAGATTGCTCAACGTAAGGCTATTTCGGGAATACTAACTTTGTACTCTTTAAAGTGTCATGTACACGTACGGGTCCATCAGGGAACAAAGCTAAGTCATCCGCGCGCGTTCATAGATATGTACTATTTCTAAAGTATCGCGAGGGATGCATTTACCAATGGCAGCTGTCCAAAATAAGCCTCCGCGAATAAAAGCGGTGTAATTAAAATAAATAGAAAGACCGAAAGAATAGCTGCAGCAAAAATAATACCAACGGAATGCGAGCTTTAAATAAATAATGTATTTAAGCTATGAAAATAGATTGAAAATTTGGATCGCATGACTGAGTACAATGATGGGTAAAATCGTGTTTCTCCGTGGACACGGGATACCTAAAATTGGAAGAGCAAAGGCTTCGACGAAAGCGCTGATAAATTTCGTTTCAGCGATGTTTCCATTTCATTCTTTACGATGTGACAATTAGGTTACGCAAGCAGCGTTACGAAACGGCGGCGCGGCGATTCATTCGCATAAACAACCGAATTCCTCGGGCTTGGCACGATGAACCGCGGCTAAATATTTTCGAGCATCTTCCATCTGCGGTATTTAACAGCTATGCGAGTCAACTTGAATGAAAATTATGTACCGGGGGAGTATGACTGACCCAGAAACATGTTCCCAAAAGAAAACCGAATCTCAACGATTAATTAATACACGTAGCTCATTAAAAGCGACGAATTCGCAACAAGAATAATGTTACAATTTTCGTTAGAACTGGACGGAGGTATAAAATTCGTGTCATAGAATCTTTTAAAATATCTTCTGGAAACTCATTACCGAGAGTCGATCTCCCAAAGCTTTCGCGCTTTTTCAAACTTGTCGTTCGCATTTGTCACTGTCGCATGTTCTTGTCATGATTCATTCCCACTTCCAACTTTAGTGCGTCGTTATATACCTCGTAGCGTCGACTCCGTCTTTCGTGCGGATTCTTAAACGAGCCAACACCTACCCGAGATTATGCTAATACCAACCAACGTAGTAACGAAACGTTATAAGGGAGACAATAAGAGAGGAGAGACGATCACGTCCGATGCATTCGGCCCTTCCCGTCCTATTTATCAAATTACGCCGCCACCAACTTCGATATAATATAATCTCAGTCACTTAAGTCATCTGGGAAATGGGAAATGGAGTTAGGAACTAGCATCGGTCAACGTGTCGAGGTCGCTCGCCGTTTCCGGCCATTTCGCCGACGTCCAAAAAGGACGAGATTACGGAAGAAGGATCGCGTCCTGTTCCGCGGAACGCGTCGAGGTAATTGTTGGATATTTAATGAGGCGCGAGGTAACAGGGTCACGCCGCGGCGGCGGCGTGCCGGTAGAGCGTCAATTTCCTCGCGGAAAATTCGCCATCTTCGCAGGCTGCGGTACCCACTAAATAAGGTTCGCCCCGGGGCGCATCGCGGAACGAACTGAAACGTCCTTTGCCATGCACGGAAATAATTGTTGCATATTTAATGAGACGGAAGGTAACACGATCGCCGGAAAGCCGCTCTTTCCTCTCGTTCCCGTTACCGGCTGCGTCTGAGTCGATCTTCTCCGGGAAATGGATCAATTTCGAGGATGCTCGCCGTCGTAGACGCGAGAAAAGCGAGTTAGGCGTGATCATTCCCGGGGACTCGTAGATTATGTCATTATTCTAACGTGACTCGCGAACGTCAGAACATTTTGTTTGCTCGACCCGTATGTAAATTTGCAAATGTTTAAATTTAACCCCTTCCCGTACTATTTAGCTCGGGAAACTTCGAGCCTTGTCCATTCTTAAGTAGTTCTCCTCCGTTTTTTATATGTACAACGAACTTTGCACATTCTGGGTGGACATGAGATTACAACCACGAGTCTGATTTGTGATACCCACGTTCGCTATAAAATTTTGATCACGAGTTCGACTCATGATATTTATATCTAGTACAAAATTATAATCACGAGTCAGACTCGTTAAAGTACGGCAAGGGGTTAATACGACCGCAAAGGGGTGAAAAACGAGAATAATTGCAGTAGTTTTTCATTCACGATTCGAGAACCACAATTCCCGTGATAAAAAACGGTGAGAACGCGCGATCGGGTCGAGGCTTTCGGCGAACTTAATTGCGAAAATAATTGTTGCGCACTTAATGAGCCGAGGGGTAAACGGGGTCAGCTAAGCTAGCGTTCCGCGGGTTCAGTAAGCACCTTAAGTTCCACTCCCTCTTCTCCCTTATCCTTTTTCCCCCACTGCACTTTTATTAGCCCGGCTCTCTCTCCCGTGCGACTCGCGCGCGACTTCACGGCTAATTAATTTAGTTTTGCAATTTCTACCGCCGAAGGAATGTCTCGCGTCGTAATTTACGTTCCCGCCTTCCTTAATCCACCGATTCTACCATCTCGCTCACGTCGTTTCACGTGTGCGTCATTTCGAGGTCAATTAAAAATTGGTAACAAGTATAATAGAATAATTTTTCTGTCCTGAACTTCGCGAGACTTAAGGAGGTTCATCTAGTACATAGTAAGTCAAATGCAAGTTATAGAAAAGGGGAGCTTGCTTGACTAGCGTTCACGTTAATAACGGAGGTTATCTATTGCTGAAAGATGCAGACTTCGTTTGTTGTATTTATATATTTCTCGATTCATAGTCACCCAATCTACCTAAATTTGCAAGTAAAATATTCGTTAAATGTTTCTCTTTAATATGACATAAGTTTCATTCAAAACTGTCTGTCAATACCTAATAAATTAGCGATAGAAGTCTGGNAGTTCAACGAAACGTTATTCGCGGCTTCTCTCAAATTCGGTGGAATGTTTTCATCGTATTCCGTGTCTGATTCGCTATGATTCATTTTTCTGATTTCCTGGTGTTAAATAATTTACCGATCTTACTGAGGTTATTGAAAAGGCTCGTTTGACAGGTGACAATTATGACTGACGACAAAATGTAGTGACAGTCGAACTATGCGGGAAACTATCGGAGCTGTGCGGGAAACGACATGTTTTCCACACACCGAGACGTATGCGGAAAACACTAGCTTTGCGTATAAAAAATAGGCACGACATGTCGAGTTTTGCGCACTCTGTTAGGAAAAATATTTATATTAATATCTCATCATTAAGGTATCCAAATGATTTACAAATTTTTTTTAGGTATCCTGGTATACTGTTATAGACTATTAAATTTTTTGTTGAAGATCTATCTATTAATTCTTTAACCGGATGAACCTCCTTAAAGAAATCTGTAGTGGCCATCAATCAGCTAACAAAAATCGGGAATCCATCGGTAATGCTCTGCGAGTATTTAGCCCGGTACCGCAGAGACAAAAGGAGGATCGGAAGTTCGATTCGGCTTTAAACGTGAATCTCCTCGACGAACTAATCGACAGTAACGAGGCGAGGTACTCGTGTCTCTCCGTAACGGGAACACGCGTTCGTCCCCTCTGAAGGCAGCCTAAAAAGGACACTCGAAATATCGCAGGCTGCAGCAGCAGCAGCGGCAGTTAGAGCCTCGAATTTCATTCGTGTACAGAGGTGTACTAGCAAACCGTGTGTTTGTGCATGTTCACAAGCCCGACGACGGCGAGGAGGAGGAGGAGGAGGAGAGAGATAGAGGAAGCAAAACGAACGGACGTCGTCGCACGAGGCCGAGCAGCCCTGAGACCGTTGAAGCCGGCCGCGTGGGTGGGGGTCAAGTGGCAAATATTAGTACGAAAACTGGCGTTGCCGAGCTTGCGAGAGCTTCGCGACGAAAGCTGCTTAAACGTTCCCTTCCTTCGCCTCCGTTCAACCGGTTCTCCCAACCTCCGCCAAAAAGCCCTCTGCGTTTCTACGCCGCCCACCGACGAACGCGCCGCGACCCACCGAGGGAACCAGACCAGACCAGACCAGACCAGACCAGCCAGCCCGGCACACACAACCCACCCCGGCTCTCTTCAGCACAATTCCGCCTCGGCGAAGTTCCCCGCTGCCTTCCACTCGGTGGTTAAAGCGCCGAACGAACGGATTCCTGTTGTGTGTGCGTGAGCGAGCAGGACACGAATGGGAACAGCAGAGAGAGATAAGGAATTGTTGTATACGCCACGGGAATATAGCGGGGATGCTAGGACGCAGCGCTATAGCGATTATAATAGTGCCAGGATAGTCCTTTGTAGGGCGGGAGTGAACCAGGAAGAAGACTCGCGAATCCTGTCCGTGGCTATGTATGTATGTATGTATCTGTGCTTTACTTAGGTCTATGCACGATGAACTGCGTGCTTACACGAGGGTTACAACTATGACGTCCATGACTGGATTTACACGTACGATATTGATACGTTTTCAATTATGACGCGATCGTTTTAGCTCTGCTGTGTTTGGACATGCCGATATAATTACTTCTGAACATACGCTCCCATTTTTTAATATCAGAATAAAAATCGAGTCGATCAAAATATGAAACGTATATAGAGTAAATTTGATTTTATGTTATTGCAGTTTCAGCGGAAGTTTCATTTTAAAAACTGAGGATGTTTGCACTTGGGCAATAAAATTGTACATCTCTTGTCCAAATGTTTGCCTCAGTTTCCGGTTATATCGTAATACATGTCCACTTGGCCGTTTTTTATTACTAAGGAAAACAATGAAATTGAAAAATCGTATTCGGAGAATATTTTCGCGGTCTGTTTACTGTTATCCGAGTGTTCCCGNATGTTTGCCTCAGTTTCCGGTTATATCGTAATACATGTCCACTTGGCCGGTTTTTATTACTAAGGAAAACAATGAAATTGAAAAATCGTATTCGGAGAATATTTTCGTGGTCTGTTTACTGTTATCCGAGTGTTCCTGCGTGTTCGTGAATAAAATTCCGATGAAACTGTATCCACAGATTACTTCCTCGGCCGTTCTCATTATATCCGATTACACGGAGAATAGTACCTAATGCTTGGTCAAGAACGATCCGCGGCTAATGCGAACTAATTACCGGTCGACCGGAAGTTAAAAAGTGTGGACAAGCCACCGCAAGCATCCGCTTATGGCGCGGTGTGACGTCCGTTTACTGACCCACCGGCGTCGACAATTCCCAGGGAATGAAAGTTTCCCTGGCCGCGGTTCCGACGTTACTTTACTTCGCTATTAGCCGCTTTATCCCCGTGCAACGCGCGCGCGCGCGCACGTATCGCGACGAATTCCAATAATTAAAAATTCTGGCTTGAAAGCTTGCATTACGGAGAAATTACCGTAAACGAACGCGAAACCTCAGCGATTTTCATATTCGAAATATTTAATAATTAATTGAAAAGGAGGGAGTAGGCGAGTGCGCAAATGAATTAGAATAAAAATGGGTCGAAAGAAAACTAGAAAATCGCGGAAAATGACTAGAGGCGGGAGATGAAAGGGAACACAGAATAATTTTTCCATTGCGTAAGGATTTAAGCAGAGAACTCGATGCGAGTTCTAACACGGGCAAAATAGAAAACGCCGGCTCGTTGGAACTTTTATGGCTGATACGAAATAATTACTGGACACCGAGGAAACAGAGGAAACGTGGGAAAGCCTCTTGCCGGATCCGCTTATTCTGCTTCGAATCAGTTTCGTCCGGGACCGTGTTCGCCTCGCGTACAAATCCCGCGAAATAAAAGTTTGCCATCGCAGTTCCAGGCCCGCGTCCCTACTTCAACGCCGTATTCCCCTACACCTACGCGTTTTAATCCGTCGGTGGATATAATATTTGTAAAACGCGCGATCCCTTACTTTAAAACGCGGCGCTCGCGTGTTCGGAATCTATCGGATCCGTTTACCGCAATCGAAATACTGTTTTGATAATCGGTATCCGGGATCGTAAACATTTTCAGCTGTACGTATTTCACAATGGAAATCGTAAACGATCGGCGAAGATACTGAAAATAATTTAGATGCATAGGAAAAGAATAACGCGTAATAAAACACCGCCGAGTAATTGAGGCGCAATGAATAGCAAACTTTTTCCAGGGACGTGTTTAAAGGGATTGAAATCGTTAGTCTCGCGACGGTATCTTTTTTTAGTCGAGTGCTATTTCCGACCGTTGCCGTTTAAAAATGCAGCTTAACGAGCCGGCGTCACGGAGAAAACGGCGTTGTTCTCCGTCGGTCGCGTTGCCACTTCCGTATTCGTTAATGCGAACTGATACTAGGGAGCGATATCGAATTAACGAGCGTCGTTACGGCCTTTAACGCGATACTTCGCCTCGTTGCACCGTCAGAATTGTACGCGAGAGGATTATCGGATAGACTGCTGAGAGGACCGGGCTCCTTTAATAATGCCTTTGAAGACTTCCGACCATGAAACGGATATAGTAATAGAACAGAAAAAAAAACATGCTTTCTCCCGGCGAAGGTGCATCCTTAAGTTTCCTCCTATTAAGTAAGTCGACAAAATCTGTGACATCAGCTGTTACAAGCAAGAACTTCGATCCCTGATCGACGCGCGTCATTAAAATTTATAACAAAAACGATTCCCGATTTTTTAGGGAACGCGTTAGAGCGCAGGAACGTTCGTTATCTGTCTTGGTGCGCTTCTTCGGCAGGGAAGTTTCGAGGCGAGGCGAGAGGAGCGGAAGCGCGCGGCGGAGTCGTAGGACCGAGCATAACTTTTTCATTTCCTAGGGTCTTCCGGTTCCGCGGCGGGCTTCCTCTCAGCCCGTCGGAGAACCCGGCTGCGAAGCCCGCCGCGTCACGTTCACCTCTCGCGGAATATCTTTTGTACGTGAGCCTCTTGAATAAACATGCAGTCGCGGAACGCGCGCGCCGGCACTCGGCTACGCGGGGGAGGAGAAAGGAGGAAATGGAACCGGCGCGTTAAGGGCTGCGAAGGGTCTGTTTCGCTGGTAAACGATGAAAAATGTCGCGCAGCCCTCACGCTCGCGCGTTCTAGACAAAAGGACACCGACGCGATAAGGAGGCCGCAAATATTTTCAACTTAATTACTCGGCCCGCTTCTTAACGCGCGTTCCTACGCTTTGAAAACACGCAACGCGTGGCAAGAGATACGCGGATGTACGTGCGGCCGGGCTCCTGCCGCAGAAAAAGCTAACTAAAGGCACGGCGCGGAGCGTCCTTTCGCGACAAAGGGATCCTAATTTTGCGGTGTGAGCGCGCCCCGGCCGCGTAGAAACGAGATTTCGCTGATGTTACGGTGAAAGTGACGCGACTTTCTGCGCGGGAAGGAAGTTACGTGGAACCTGATCACGTGCCAGAATAATTCTCGTCGTAAGAGTGATTTTTAGTACGTGGAAATTAATTATACATAGAAATAAATCTTTGGTTTAAGGAGGTTCATTCGGTTAAGGAATTAACAGATAGACCTCCAAAAAAAATTTGGTAGTCTATAACAGTATACCAGGATATCTCAAAAAAATTTTTAAGTCATTTGGGTACCTTAATGATGAGATATCAATATTTTTTACAATTTTGCACGTAGTCATATGGAAAAGAGTGATTTCCCAGACTTCTATCGCTAATTTATTAGGTATTGACAGACAGTTTTGAATGAAACTTCTGTCGTATTAAAGAGAAACATTTAACGAATATTTTAATTGCAAATTTCGGTAGATTGGGTGACTATGAATCGAGAAATATCTAAACACAACAAATGAAATTTGCATATTTCAGTAGTAGATAGCCTCCGTTATTAACATGTACGTTAGACAAGCGAGCTCCCCTTTTCTATAATTTGCATTTGACTTGCTATCTACCAGATGAACCTCCTCAATAAGATTGAACTGTCGTGTACATTCGATTGCATTTGTATGACGACTGCGATCAATTGAACCTTTGACAATTCTATCCGAACTGGATATTCATTAGCCGGCGTGCACGTGACGTCACAGCGACCACATTTTCTGCTAATGAACGAGTATCACTGAACTCTCCCTTTCGTCCAGGGTTTCGTTAGTTCATCGCGCGAGGGGTTTCGAAAGCGCGTTCGATTTTCAGCCGGGCGAGCATCGGGTCTACGCCGCAATCGTTCATATTTAACAGGCCATTTGATGGATTGTACCAAGTACACCGGCGAGAGACCGAAAGAGGCGAGGGAGGAAGAGAAGGGCGCGGGACGCATCCGGTGGTTT
The DNA here is from genome assembly GCA_019453355.1 of Ceratina japonica. Lineage (NCBI taxonomy): Eukaryota > Metazoa > Arthropoda > Insecta > Hymenoptera > Apidae > Ceratina > Ceratina japonica. The sequence continues at coordinate 285,341 of SMSR01015999.1, read as the reverse complement.
AAAGCGTTAGCCCCGGCGTCGGGTCGAAGCCTCGTAGGTGGTGTGCTTGGTCGTAGTCCTCGGGGACGCTGCATTAGTCACACTCCTGCATCAGTCAACCACTCTCTCGCCCCCTGCCCCTCTTTCTTTTCGTTCCGGCTGCCGCCCGACACGCTCCGTGGCCCACGGCCCCGCACACAGAAACATTTTCACGTGGGAATATTTAACTCCGCGGCGGCAAATTACTCTACGGGCCTCCGGTCACCGGCGCTGGCTGCTGCCTTCGCCGGGAAGCCCCAGGGCTTGGCAGATCGCGCGCCACCGAGAGAGAGAGACCGCCGGGACTTTACGAGCTACGCCTCCCGCGGGAACTGATAAGGCAGCCGGTGTCGCGTTCTCGGCTGACGTGCCTCCCCCGCACCGAACCGCCGCCCGTCTTCCCGAGAACTTCCTCAAACTGTATGAATACGCCTCCCGTGTTTACACAACCGCTTCTCTACTAATACTTTTCCCAACTTCCAAAAATCGTTCGAGCTCGTTCCCGACGACGATCAATCAGTTTATCCCGTATTTGCGGGAGTATGGAGAATAATGAAGAATCCCCCTATGCTTGCACAAACACGTTAACACTTCGGGGTCGAAACGCGACGGTTATTCTCTCGATTCCGGCGAGATGAGACGCGTCAAGTGCCAGGAGAGGCTTAGCCGAATGTCGAAACACGATTCCCATTCCCTCCGAACGATTTACGCGATGGAAATATAGCCGGTGGATCTTGGCGCGATTGGCCCCCGGCCAGAAAGGATCTCCCGCGGCCTCCTTTGTCGCTCGAACGCCACCGCGAAAGTTAATTTGCGTAATGGCGTGTTTAAAATCCGCGGTGGTTCGCTACTACGCCGGAAACGGAATCGAATTTCCGCGCGAACTTCCGCCGCCCCGCTCCTAGGAATTGGCTCGCGGTCCTTCACACTTGAAGCGAGTCCAACCCGCGTTAAAAATCTCCGCCCCCGACGATATACGTTTTCTCAGAACGAATTTTTACGGCTTCTCTCTCGGTTTAAAACCCGAGAATTATACTATTCTCCGTGCTAGCGCGGTTATATATCGGTTAAATAAGAGAGTGTATTCAGACGGACGTCAAATATTCCTTTTGTACTTGCACGGAGCGCGGAAAATCAATACCCGATAGAGAATAGGTAATTCGTATGTCAATGATACTCTATTTCGACGAATACAGGCTGGTAGCGACGACACATTGCGCGTCGCGCGAGCCAAACGAGAATAATATGCATAGCCTGCGCGAAGAGAGATCGGAAGCTACGCTCACGGAGAGCTTTGAACGGAGTCGAAAGCGCGATTGAAGATCTCTACCTTTACGGAAGCTCCTCCGAAGAAAGCTACGACCTGGATACCGTGAAAGGGACGGGCAGCCTGTTGGCTTCCGAAAAAGTTGATTGATCTTTCTCTTTTGTAACGTTCTCCTCTCTTCCCTCGTTTCTGTCTACGGCGAGGGAAACGGATTCTGTTATTTCGGATCGTGCCTCCTCAAAGAGATCGATCAAATCTTTTGCAATATTCATAGCCGATCGAAAGTGTATTTCGAGCCGTGATTAAACACGTTCCCGTTCGCTGTTTTTTAGGAATTCACCGGGCTATGAATTTAGAAACCGTTCCGCTTGGAGAGAATAAACCGGCGTTGCTATTTTAATGCAACGAATTATCGCGCTCGCAGGTGGTCGGCAAACGATGACGCGGCGGGTTTGAATATTTATCCCGGCGAAGATGCGATCTTTGTAATTTACAGAGCGGCCACGGGGAGATTTATATCCCGGCGGACGAACAATGGCGTGTTGTAACAGGGCCGCGGCAACAATTTTCATAGGACGCAACGGCGTGATACAACGGCTGATGCGCTGTGTGTAGCTACTTCAATTATATATGATCATTGATGATGTTACGGAATTGTCGACGCGTACTGACGCGATGCACTGGGTTAAATTTAATCCGTTCACGGTGAACCGAATTCGCGACGTGCGTTACGCGTCACGATAAATTAGGCTGACCCGGACAAGGACGCCGCTGATACTCCCGTCGCGTTTCAAAAAAAGAAAGCAGTTCGAACCGTTCGGGAAATTTCGCGCCCAGTCGTTTTATGATGGCTACTTTTATTTTTTCGTTAAACGCATGGAAATTGCGAGCGAGAGGAGTTGACCGAGGTGCATCAGGATGCAAAGCCGGCAGATTTCCCGAGAAAGACCAAAGGACAGCGATTCCTTCATTGAAGCTACCACACGTTGTCGCTTTGCAATTCAACGCGGGCAGGACACGGTGCGCAAATATGCGTTTTTGAGCGTGCACGCCCTCGACCCTTAGGTTCCCTTGGCTATCTAGCCGCTTCGGGAATCACTATAAATGGTAATGGAGAGCGGTGTTCACCTCGAGCCGGGGGTGCGAAACGGGTTGGGAAGGTAACCGAAGGTGAGAAGAAAGAAGATAAGAAAGACGGTGGATGGGGGGGGAGCCTCGATGGGAAAAGAAGACAAGGAATGGGTGGGCCCCGGGGGTGGTTTGAAAATGTAATATTTCTCCTCGCCGCGGAATAAATAATAGCATCGTACTATTATACGATGGTAATAATACACGTTCAATTCAATGCCGTCTCTCCTCCGGCATCCGCGACCTTCGCTCGTCTTCAACTTCCGTAAAGTGCTTTCCGATGCTCCATTGCATTTCCATAAATTTCGCTTCTGTTACCGCGTGCTACTACCGCCGCCGCCTGATGAACTTGAGGAGGGAACGTTCGACGGCTTAACTTTCGTCCGTGCCGCAGATAATTCAACGAGAGGTCGCGGTAATTTTTCAACGAATTATTCCGAACAGTTCGACTCACGATTAGAAATAATTACACTCTAAATCGCGCGTTGAGGAACGTAATTCTCGACTCGTTTAGCCGCCGGGATTTCTGATAGAAAAATCGAAGCGCGCCTCTGATCTCTACTACAATATACGCGACGGGTCCCGAGCAATTTACATTTCATCCCCTTTCTCGAGCTCAGCCCTAAGTCACGCTAACAGGGAAGGGAAAGCCACGTATAACTCGCGGATTTTCATTTATCCGAGGCCTGTCGAACGGTGTTGCGTGCTCCCGCGTTAAAACGATTTTCCCGGCTATCACGTTCGCTCCATGATTTTCCACCAATAATGCAGCACCTCGTTGCTACGGCTCCCACGCCTCGCGCCGTCGTCGTCGTCGTTCCCCGTGTCGTCGTCGCGACGTGTCAAACCATCGCCGACAGATGCGATCCTTCCTGGAGAAACTAACCCCCCGCCGTACATTCCGCGCAGCCGAGACATTTGGGAACGGGCAGGGGACGCGTCGAATAATTTCCAACGACAAGGGGCATTAAGATCGCCTTAAGGTGAACAGATAAACGTGGAAACAACCGCAAAAGAATACAAGTGAACAAATAAAACGAAATCCATGAATTAAATCAAGGTAATTAATAAAATTTGATGGTTTAAGTAATATAAGTCAATGATAGATCAGACATTAGTTTGTACGAATAAATGTATTCATGACATTTGGGAACGGGCAGGAGTCGAATAATTCCCGACGACATGTGGCATTAAGATCGCCTTAAGGTGAACAGATAAACATAAAAACAACCGCAAAAGAATACAAATGAACAAATAAAACGGAATTCATAGATTAAATCAAGGTAATTAGTAAAATTCGATGGTTTAAGTAGTATAAGTCAACGATAAATCATACATGGTCAAACATTCGTTTGTACGAACGTATTCATAATAAAGTAACTTATCAAAAAATGATTTATCTGTAATGTGAACAGTGTAATGACAGACTGTATTATTAGAAATAAAAATGATCATATAGTGAAATAAGTCAACGATAGATCATACATGGACAGACATTCGTTTATACGAATGTATTCATGAAGTAACTTATCAAAAAATGATTTATCTGTAATGTGAGCAGTATAATGATAGACTGTATTATTAGAAATAAAAATGATCATATAGTGAAATAAGTCAACGACAGATCATACATGGACAGACATTCGTTTGTACGAATGTATTCATGAAGTAACTTATCAAAAAATGATTTATCTATAATGTGAGCAGTATAATGATAGACTGTATTATTAGAAGTAAAAATGATCTACAAAAATGATTGATGTCAACTTCCTCGAAGCTTCCATTCCTCAGCCGGGCGCAACGGCACATATCTCATTCAGGAACTCGTGTATTCTCGGCCAGACCGGGGGAAGGCGAGGAGTGAAGCAAGATGCGTAGGAGTTTCGAAGGCTCAAATTGCAAAGGGAAATAACTTGGTATTCTATTAAAGGAGCAAGCCGGGAACGGGAATCGCGCGAACAANATAAGTCAACGATAAATCATACATGGTCAGACATTCGTTTGTACGAACGTATTCATAAAGTAACTTATCAAAAAATGATTTATCTGTAATGTGAGCAGTATAATGATAGACTGTATTATTAGAAGTAAAAATGATCTACAAAAATGATTGATGTCAACTTCCTCGAAGCTTCCATTCCTCAGCCGGGCGCAACGGCACATATCTCATTCAGGAACTCGTGTATTCTCGGCCAGACCGGGGGAAGGCGAGGAGTGAAGCAAGATGCGTAGGAGTTTCGAAGGCTCAAATTGCAAAGGGAAATAACTTGGTATTCTATTAAAGGAGCAAGCCGGGAACGGGAATCGCGCGAACAAAGGAACAAGGAGGTTCGCGCGGAAACCGCGCCGAGGTGTACGCGTTTTCGCGGCCATTGGGAATTAGTTGCGCGGAACTGTTTCCGCGGTGAGCTATAAAACTCGCGGGGGGATGCGCGTTGACGTTGCGGAAGTTCCGCCGCGCGCACCAGCGAAAGGAGTTACGCGAGGATTCGAAACTTACGCCGTCTCGTTAATATCGGCGCCCGATGCGCGATGATGAATGCGAAACGCGGTACACGGTTATGCAAACGAGGGCAGACGGGGGAGGAACGAAGGAGGCGCTCTTCACCCGATACTCACGAAGAAGAATTGCTCGGTTCCGTTTCGGCCAGGGATGAAATATCGTTCCTCCGCAGTCGAGTAAAGTAATCTATTACGCGTCGAATTTCACGTGTAAATTGCATTCTGTTGTTGCATATGCATCGACTTTTTGATCAGAGATGAAATTTGTCAAGATAAATCCAGTCCGTAGATTAAATACTCGATCCGGCCCCCGAGCGCGAAAGATAATCTGCACGGGGAACGATGAAACGGATAAAAACCATTCGTTCCACGTATAGGAGAGAGTCCTTGTTAAAGACCTATGCATTTTTTATGGTCAAATATACCTGGTGCTCTTTCGGGAAATATTTAAACGCGGGAAGAACGAAATTGCGATCTATGTTTTATTAAATCAAAATGCAAATTACGTAAAACTTATCTGATAATCATAAAAAAATACGCGCCGGGGGATTATAAACTGTTTGTCCAATAAACGTAACTTTACACCGGCGAATATATTGTCCCTGATATCGCGCTATATTTACGGACGGGATACGGTATTTCGTGGGAAAAATTGTCAGAGAAAATCGTCGCGTGTAAAAAAGTCACGCGGCGCGCAAAAACCGTTCCGTTATAAAAACACGATTTCATAATCGATATCCATATAACGTTTAATACTGTTTAGCCAGCACACAGTGTCTTCATTTAACTATTATGCAATTTATCGCTGATTAATTTAGAGGGAATGCGATTTACAGAGTACGCGATCGGGTGAATTTCGAGCGCTGTTTGTATCGATAATCATTTTCCCTCCGTTTCAGGAAATAAATTATGGTATATTTAGCGGGGCACGGAAGAATGTTATTTACGTCATGAACGACATTTTAATTCGATATTTCAGCAAAATTTATTAAACCCAAACTACGAGAGAACGAAAAATTTTTAAAAAGCACAAGTGTATTTTATATTAATTTTATATTAATCGAACGTTTAATAGCAGCTCGGAACTCGAGAGCTCGTTCGCAGCGCGAAAGTTTCGAATAAAAGCCTCTTCGACGAGACACATTTAAAAGAAATGTACGATAAAAATAGACCTGTTACTATAAATCACGATACATAATGTTAAAATGAAAGGGTAATGGAAAAGAATCACGATAGAGGCAAGGGCGTTGTTGAAGCGAAACGGTTTTGTAGTCCGTATTCTACGCGCAAGAAGGAACGTAGTGGCATCGTTAGTCACTCTTCACAGGTCGGTGAGGGGTAACTTGATGGAGCGAATCTCGTTCCCGGTTTAAGATGCCTCTTCCCGCTTTATCTTTTCGCACGATTTGACAAAAAGCATTTCGCCGGAGTACGTTCGTTAAAATAAAGCCAACTAGACACGAGCGTCCCGACCGTTTCCCTGTCTAATGACGCACCGCTGTACTCTTTCGAGTCCATGCTGTGCGTTCCATCGACGAGCAACTGTTCCCATTTTCACCAGTCGAACGGAGATACGAAGCGTGCAGTCAGTCAGGGAAAATTGCTATTTAAAACGACATCGATTCTATGAATAATCGGTGAAATCTGAGAACGCAACTATGCAACGGATTCCATTAAACATGAGATTCGTGTAAAATTAGTCGTTTCACGTGACGTATCCTCCCCCGCACACGGAATAATTTCAAATGCCAATTTTGCATAACGATTCGCATTACCGCGTAGCCCCTCGGGGTGCCAAAGAGAGAAATAGGAAAAAGGAACACGTACACGCCCACGCGAAATGGCGTCAAAGTCTTCGGCGCGACGTGACGCGACGATCGAGGCGTAAATCGACGGAGGTTTAGCTCGCAGGCACAGCCCGAGCGTGAAAGCATCCTGGTTCGCCGGCTCATCTCTCGGCGGCGAGAAAAAAAACAAAAAAGAAAGGGCGGTAGACAAAGGATGAAAAGCCGGCATGGCCAATCGCGTCGCGGGAATAAAAATCTCATACATGTAAAAATATTCAATCGAGTGTCCTCACCGCCCGATATTTCCACCCTTTCCGTCCGCTCCGTCCGGGATTGCCTCGAGAAAAAGGAAAATCCTTTTCCCACGCAATACCGTTCGTTCGCTCGCTCGCTCGCTCGCTCGTTCGCCCCCTTACGCGCGAGTTTCACCATCGGGTTGAACGAGCGATTTCCTGCCTTTGCCGCGCCGCTTTATTAGCGATCGGCTGTCGAACACGACGAACCAAAGCCCGTCGATGTAAGGAGAGGCAAAGAGAAAGGAAGAGACGCCGGTATTACGAAATTCGCCGGCCGTGACGGCGCGAACGAAAGAGGGAAGAAAAGATTGAGATATCGATCAGCCGAGCTGTCACCGACTTTGATGTCTCGACTGGTTGGTGCACCGGCGAGCCTGATTCGAATCGAGACCCGGAACGGTTCGGCTGTAGCTTAATGCTCGTAGTCGGTGTATAATGCATGTTTAATTATGGAGATGAAGTGCTTTGGGTAATTAGGGGGATCGTTCAGGGCTACGCGTTTATTGATGAATTAGGCTCCCGCCGATTTTCAATGATTCATGACACTGCGAACGACGAAACCGATTTTCTTTAATTATTTATTATATTATTATCAATATCTCACGATTGTGATAGGACGGGAGGAAGCACACGGTACGCGTTACATATTTTATGTTACGAAGTTGTATCGGGTTGCTTCGATAATAATAAATTAAAATGAACGACCAGGAAGAACGGCAAGGAAGTTTACACTGCGAAAGTGGAAAACAATATTCGGTATCAGTCAATTACGAGCGAAGAAATATTAACCCGACTGCAAACGATATCCATAACGGTCTGACCCGGGAAACGTAAAAGCAAACGGAACGCTCCGTTACCTAAAGTAAACGTCGAAGAAATTCTAGATTGTGTTTTTGTGAAAAGAAGCCCGCGCGCCGGGGTAAAAACTTGGGACCTTTGAGAGCCATTCTTGGACGTTGAAAACAGCAGGCGGTGGGCGTACGACATTAGGTAAACAGGTCTGATGAATGCAAACTGTTCCGCGGCCGGGAGGGAGCGAGAGACACCGCCGCCGCGGTAAGTCTCGTACGCGAAAAATCTCGAAGACGTAACGCGCGGGGGAAAAGCTCCGCTCCGCGCGGCGCGGCGCTTCCAACAATCGAGACCGAAGCTCGTTTCTCGTTGCGCGGACCGAAAATAGAATCTGACCCACAATTGTCGCGTTCGCGAGAACAGGAGTTCGCGAAGCCAAGCTAAACACGACCGTCTTGAATTATTGATTTCTATCGCCGCGTAATTTGATATTCAATCCGGCGGAAATGGCTCGGAATCGTTTTCATTAATCCTCGCACGTGACGCAATTGGCATCGGCTCGTTCATTATGCACTTCAGACGGTCACTCGTTACATAATGAACGAACTAAAAAAAAAAAAAAAAAGAAAAAGAAAAAGAAAACTGTATACACATTTTTCGCTCGGTGCATTGAATTAATTCCATTCGCACCCGAGTCGATCTCGCTTCCGTTCCGGTTAGAAAGAAATCGATTTGAACGTTTCCACGCGGTGATCGTTGCGGTCGGGTGCAGACGCGGGTGAAATGAGTTGCAGGCGGTACAAGTAAAACGCAGCCTGTCGCCCGGTGCCACGAATCGCGTACACGTTTCGGCCATAAGGACGGATTTTCGTGCGCGCGGAACGAGTCAGCCCTTTCGTGTCCCTCTTTTACCCAGGACTTTATTATAACGACCGGTCATCTGTCCACGTTGACGCTCGCCCCGGATCTCAGAAATCGTGCATGCGAGCGTGTTCCCTCGGCTTTTAAGAATCAAACTGCGTCGCCCCTCCTCCTCACGCCTCTGGCATTGTTAGAGCTAATCGACGAATAAAATACGAGCTTCTTCGGGTCCGCTGGCCAGCTATTGTCCGACGCGGCGCGCCACGGTGCTTGACACTAACTGACGCTAATTGCACGAGACGGTTTTTAGTACGAAATGTATGCGTCCCGTTCGGATCCACGAGCTATTTCTTCGGCCGGCTATTATGCAGAGAATATTGCTTCAGCGATTTGTCTCTGAGCCGATTTTCGTGTTCCACTGTTCGGAACAATGAGACGTCTGAATTAATGCAATTGTAAAACGTGGCAATATGATCCTTGCTCCTTACAGTTAATTTTCTCTGTAACAGCGTTACGAGAGTCGTAGAAAAGGGAAAGCGGAATGACTCGTTTCTGCATGAGGCAAAGGAAAATTCTCACCGCTAGTAAACTCTAGCGATCGGTATTTTCTGCTTACTTGTACGTCGAGCTTAATCCTCTCAATTTCCTATCGCGCTTATCCGGCAGCGGCTCGGATAGGATCAAGACCCGGCATCTGCACCGTATTTCTCGATACTTCACCAATCCCTCGCTCCCCCCGCGTAACTTGGACGAAATCCCTTACAAAAATAGAACGTAGGAACGTCTTTCGACAAAAACGTTTCCGGAGTAAAATAAGATTTTCGAGTATTCCCGATTCGGGCGCGCAGTTGATATTTCATATTTCTCGGGGCGCGACATCGACGGTCCCGGTCCTTACTCTTCCCCGCCGGCGGAAAGTAAAATCCGCAGCCGGCCGCGTCAGCGGGAATTCNCAACGTAGGAACGTCTTTCGACAAAAACGTTTCCGGAGTAAAATAAGATTTTCGAGTGTTCCCGATTCGGGCGCGCAGTTGATATTTCATATTTCTCGGGGCGCGACATCGACGGTCCCGGTCCTTACTCTTCCCCGCCGGCGGAAAGTAAAATCCGCAGCCGGCCGCGTCAGCGGGAATTCCCGGGAATTAACAAGGGACCCGGGACACAGTTTGTCTTTCGGGGATTGTGTGCGCGGCGGCCGCGTTTACGCTCGCAGCTCACGCAGGCGGCACACAGCGCGAGGACGGGAAGACGTATGGCCGTGCAACCGACAAGACAAGGGGATGGCACGGGGCGAGGGAGGCTCCGCGCCCGAGGATGACTCAATTCTTGGCACGGCGACCAGCAATGCGCGATTACCACACGACCGCGTAACTCTCCGCATCCTTGCATCAGTGTCATCCGCACCCGCGCCCGTTCAATTCTTCCCGACACTTCGCCCCAACGTAAAAAATCTAAAATATAACTAATAACCGTATTTTCATCTTCAAAAATCGATTGAATCCTTGGGAATTGAAATCGCGCTTCTCGCTAAACGTAAAATATAACTAACAACCGTTTTTTCTTCTTCATCTTGAAAAATTGATCGCGTCCTTGCGAATTGAAATCGCGCTTCTCGCTAAACGTAAAATATAACTAATAACCGTATTTTCATCTTCAAAAATCGATTGAATCCTTGGGAATTGAAATCGCGCTTCTCGCTAAACGTAAAATATAACTAACAACCGTTTTTTCTTCTTCATCTTGAAAAATTGATCGCGTCCTTGAGAATTGAAATCGCGCTTCTCGCTAAACGTAAAATATAACTAACAACCGTGTTTTTCTCTTCATCTTCAAAAATCGATCGCGTCCTTGCGAATTGAAATCGCACTTCTCGCTAATCCAATGTATGCCTTCTTAAGGAGCAGCTCTAAATCCAGCCGGCCGGCATTGTCTCCTCTACTGCTCAATTAACCGATCCGTTTAGGGGACATTAATTCAGCTCACGCGCGGCCAATAATGCAACACCGTCGGCGTCCGATCGATGCGCGTAATCGAGATTCACGGGTATGTAAGTAAAGTTCTCAAAGTCTGCGGGAATACATATTCAGACGCACTCACCGCCGCGCGGTTTCCGTTTGTTTTTTCATCAGCGGAGGAAAGCAAACTACGGCGGGGCGGCCAGTTCCGCGGTGGACTCCGAAAGCGAATCGATCAAGACTCGCGTTCTCTCTCTCTTTCTCTCTCTCTCTTTCTCTCTCTCGTTTCCTCCAAGCCGGTCCAAGAGAAGCACCGACCCTGACGTATAAATTGATTTAGCGCCCGTTGCCTGAAATACGTGACAGCACCTCGCTCGCAGGGTAGACAAGCTAGACTACAAGGAACTTTACTCTATGTTCTCGCTCGAACCAGAGAGAGAGAGAGAGAGAGAGAGAGAGAGAGAGGGAGGGAGGGAGTTGACTCTTGCCAAATTTATACCGGAACAGAGAATCCTTTGACTAGCGCGTCACGACGCTAGTTTGAAGGACGCGTATCGGTGACGCGTCTCTTCGTTTCTGCATCACGGTTAGTAATGGCCAACGCTGTTTTAAATATATATTCAGTTAAGACTGACACACGCAGTCGTCGTGACGCATCGCCCTCGTATTCGTGACGTTCGCATAGTTGCACGCCGGTCAACGGCGGAACTGCGGATGTTTACGCGGTCGGACCATTTTTCTCAACAGAACCAGTGGAACGGTACCGCGGAGCATCTGCGTAATTTTCTGCAAACTATTATTGGAACTGAGACACCGGAGTGAGAAACAGATCTGAAACGACGATCTTCATGAGCATTCCAGGCCCGGCCCACTTCCGTATGCACTAAAATCGGACAAAGCAGTCGGTACCAATCGTAAAACGTTGCTTTATTACTCCTTTGAAGTGGCTGCCGCGATCCCGTTCGACTCGAGCTTAAAAGAACGGGTTTATGCGACCGTTTAGCAACACCTGAGCCGAGTTTGGATTTCACCCTTTTACGTATCAATTTTAATTTTAATTCAGTCGCGAATTGGAGAAATAAAGTCGATGGTGAATCGCGCGCGGTGAGAATTAAGGCGAAGCGCGGGTTCATGTAATTGTGAAGTATCGACGAGCGGATCCGGTCTGGATTCCTTCCGGATCGAAGTGACGCGCGGAGGTTTTATTAATAGGCGCAAGATGAAGCCACTCGGCCGGGATATGGCTACGCGGTTCAACCACGGCGCGTCCAATCGCAATTTGTCACCAGATCCGGCGTTCCTCGATACAAACGAGGCGCTACGGCCGCTGCGGACTCTTTTCCATATTTCACCTTTTCGTAATTAAACTGCAATCGATACGCCTTTCATCACCCCACCAGACACGGGAAATCGAGAAAAACAATGGCGACGCGCCTCGCGCTCCTCGCCACCCGCGCCTCTCTCTCTCTCTCTCTCTCTCTAGCCGTCAAAGGTAATTACATTTTTATTACGTCCCCCGGGGAACAGTTTTGCGGACGTTCTACAGCCGATCGGTCAATTTACGCGCTATTAGCGCGCGTTCGACATCGCGCGCTGTCTATTTTCCGACTAACACNCCACCCCCCCAGACACGGGAAATCGAGAAAAACAATGGCGACGCGCCGCTCTTTCTCTCTCTCTCTCTCTCTCTCTCTCTAGCCGTCAAAGGTAATTACATTTTTATTACGTCCCCCGGGGAACAGTTTTGCGGACGTTCTACAGCCGATCGGTCAATTTACGCGCTATTAGCGCGCGTTCGACATCGCGCGCTGTCTATTTTCCGACTAACACATGTACACGTACACCGCGCGCCGCATACGAGCCTCGTCAAACCTCCAACCCTTCCTTTTTTCTACGCCCACCCGCTCAGCGAAAATTGGTTTTCGGTGTAACTTATGTCGCCGGAATAACTGACTCTAAAAATGACGAAGCACGTACCGGCGATTTAAAAATAAAATTAGTTTAGGAAATACTACAGCGAGATTGATTTTACGTCCGAATACATTTTTCATCGTTTCACGCAGGAATGCAGTGAAAAATCGAGAGAGGAAGACGAAGACAGACGATTTCACAAAAATAATTTCCACCGCTCGGTCGCGGTTCCGTCCTCGAAGAGGAAATTCGAGATCGTAGAAACGCAACAACCGAACATCAATACCGCCGATTCCGTATATGTGCACGTATGCACGGGTCACGCGAAACGCGGAGCCCGGGCAATTTCAATCGCGTGAAACTTGAAGAGACCGCAAAGCCCGCAAAATTCGTTTCGTACCGTTCGTCCTGCCGCGGAATCGATATCCAATTAACGATGATACTCGCAAGAACAACGAACGAGCCGGCGCGAGTGCGAACGCTCTCTGCCCGGCTGATTAGCCGCCGATTGCGGCCGACCCGGACCCAACAATTGTTTACACGAGATATCCAACCTTTCCGCATCTTCGACGTATTAATGCGCAACTAAAATATTTATGAGACACGAAGTCAATCCTTCTTATCGTTCGAATACAAAAATAAGTATAATAATTTCTAAAAGACTGAAACGAGTCTGATTTTTGTAAAATAGTGTAGAAGTAAAAGCAGACGGATGTGCGAAGAGCGTAGAATATTTTCCGGGCTGCCGCGGCACGGGAAGAGAGGCGATAGGGCCGGGAGGCGGGAACATAACTTAATAACCTTCGAACAAACACGGCTTCATCATTAATTATCGCCGGAAATCCGGGTTTAAAACTGTTGGGAAGCTACGCGATATCGGCCGATACTGTGTACCGTGCAAATACACTTGGCAAATACGGGATGGATATGCGAGATTCGAAACGGTGCCGGTGCCGCTGCCGACCGGAGCGGCGGCTCCGCTTCCGAAATCATAGATGAACCTTCCCTACGTTCAATTAAACGTAATTTACCCGGCTACCCTGCGCCGGAGTTCCGGCAAGAGATTGATTTGTTCGACGGAACGTCAAATAACGCTATCGCGATCGGAATTTGTTTTAAGCCTTCGCTTTTTCCTACCGCGGTTCGCCGGTTATGAAACGATCCGATCAGTTTGCTTCCATCGCGTTCCTTCGTGTCTAATTAATATCATGTCACTTTTAAGGATGTTAGTCAGTGAAATTTGTAGATTAACCTCTTTTCGAAAGATTTCAGGTCTTGTGTATTGTCAAGTCGATTTTCTCTGTTTTTTATACTAATAGCAAATTTTGAACATTCTCGTTGGACAAAAGATTATGGCCATGTGATACTCACGTTTATTATAAAATTATAATCACGAGTTTGACTGACAATTCATGTTTGATACAAAATTATAATCAAACAGTCAAACTCGTTAAAATACAACAAAGAGTTAAAAAATCCTGGGAACTATTCAAATTCAATGGCTAATGTGAAATGAATATCCTATTAAAATTTGGAATCGATTTACAATCTAGTATCCGAGAAAAATTAATATAAAAAATGGGTTCTCCACATGCACTCTTATGGGGAAGGTCGTCAAAGTTTACTTAAGAGTTATACATCACACCGAAATACGATTAAAAAGTTAAAAAACAACCATGCAATATAATCCTGAGACTATACCTCAAAGTTTACAAAAAAGTTCGACTTCGTTTACAACGTTTATTCAATAATTCAATGATTAATAGATATTTCATAGCGATTGAGCAAGTTATTCAACAAATATGATGATGAAACGAAAAATGAAATTTAAACTTCAAGTAGCTTGACGCGATATGTTGCCAGATTTCTCCGTCATAAAAATTAATTTTCTTAATATGATTCTTCGTATTCGATAATCAGTACCTCTTCCGAGCTCCTGTGCACAATCATATACATTCTCCTTACCGCCTAGCGAGATCTGAACCTCCTTAACGAGCAGCAGTGAAGAAAACTGTCCCTCGCGCACGATAACCAGATGGTCAGATATTTNTGCATTCCTTCGTGTCTAATTAATATCATGTCACTTTTAAGGATGTTAGTCAGTGAAATGTGTAGATTAATCTCTTCTCGGAAGATTTCAGGTCTTGTGTATTGTCAAGTCGATTTTCTTTGTTTTTTATACTAATACCAAATTTTGAACATTCTCGTTGGACAAAAGATTATGGCCATGTGATACTCACGTTTATTATAAAATTATAATCACGAGTTTGACTGACAATTCATGTTTGATACAAAATTATAATCAAACAGTCAAACTCGTTAAAATACAACAAAGAGTTAAAAAATCCTGGGAACTATTCAAATTCAATGGCTAATGTGAAATGAATATCCTATTAAAATTTGGAATCGATTTACAATCTAGTATCCGAGAAAAATTAATATAAAAAATGGGTTCTCCACATGCACTCTTATGGGGAAGGTCGTCAAAGTTTACTTAAGAGTTATACATCACACCGAAATACGATTAAAAAGTTAAAAAACAACCATGCAATATAATCCTGAGACTATACCTCAAAGTTTACAAAAAAGTTCGACTTCGTTTACAACGTTTATTCAATAATTCAATGATTAATAGATATTTCATAGCGATTGAGCAAGTTATTCAACAAATATGATGATGAAACGAAAAATGAAATTTAAACTTCAAGTAGCTTGACGCGATATGTTGCCAGATTTCTCCGTCATAAAAATTAATTTTCTTAATATGATTCTTCGTATTCGATAATCAGTACCTCTTCCGAGCTCCTGTGCACAATCATATACATTCTCCTTACCGCCTAGCGAGATCTGCACCTCCTTAACAAGCAGCAGTGAAAAAAACTGCCCCTCGCGCACGATAACCAGATGGTCAGATATTTTTCATGAACTTCGATTCCACCGGATTTGAACCGAATTGGACATAAACTGAAAATCACGTACCATTTTACAACCGGTCTGCAGCTGTTGTTTTATTTTACGCGACGAGCTTACACGCTTTGACATTTCTTTCCATTTTTTCCTTTTACGCTTTTCCTTTTACGCGGTGCGTATTGATGTAAAATATCGGATGAAATTCCGGAAAACCGGGCACCGGCCGGGGAAGGGCGGCAGGGCAAGGTTTACGAGCGAACGCCGGAATTGTTCCCGCCGTATCTGCGAAATCCTGAGAACCCGCGAACGCGGTGCACCTGTGCGCGCTGCGCGTTTGCGAACGCCTCGACACGGGAGGATATGAAATTTTATTGCGTACGCCCCGAACTGAGACCGGTTTTACGAGCAACAGGTATTGTAATACTGGCCTGATTATAAATTCGCTAATTAAAGTGGCCTCGCTCCTTGAATTAATACCGCGCTGCACTGTGGCGTATCATTACGATTTCATGCCTTTTTGGGATGCCATAAAACGTAAGTACAAGAATATCCGAGTGCTCTCCGTATAACATTTACATTTTCACAGCCCAATAGCTTTGGACAACAATTTAGATAAATTTGTAAACGACGTAATAAAATGTATGACGAAAATCCATGAATGCAAATCTCTTTGCTCGTAACAAGGATTTTACCACACAATTAATGTACCATAACAGATTTCTAATTACTCAATATAAAGTTTACGAAAATGATTTCCTCGTTAAAAATGTCAGAACACAAAGTTTATAGGGATTGTAGAACGGTTTCCTATTATTACTTCGTCGTTTCGATTAAAACCGACCAGCGCAGCAGCTGGTTTTCGTGAGAATTTTCGAGCGGAAAAACGCGTCGTGGACGTGCCCCGCTCAGAAGGCGGCGAGAGTTCAACGACACCCCAGAGGGTGGTTTGCGAGCTTCTCTACCTACCAGCTTTACGCGAAAGCACGACGAAGCTACGGGGGTTCTCGGTCCACCGAATTGAACCGAGTTTACAATAATACGAACCGTTTACTGTTTTCGCGAGGCGATTCCGAGGCGAAAATGATTGTCGAAATCAATGCGAATAGTATATCAAAATTAAAATAGCAAAATTAATAATTCAGCGATTTTATAATATTATAATGAGCTTGTAATCCTGAATCTAAGTAAGTCTCAGAATAATCGTAGAATAAATGGTAAATATCGTAGAATAAATGTGTCATTAAGAAAAAGACAGAAATTAAAGAAACATTTGACTTTTTTGAAAATTGGCAAGGGATTCGAGGTGGAACAGGTTTGTAAATCTAGGAATTGGTAAATCTAGTGTNGCACATCAAAATTAAAATTGCAAAATTAATAATTCAGCGATTTTATTATAATGAGCTTGTAATTCTGAATCTAAGTAAGTCTCAGAATAATCGTAGAATAAATAGTAAATATCGTAGAATAAATGTGTCATTAAGAAAAAGACAGAAATTAAAGAAACATTTGACTTTTTTGAAAATTGGCAAGGGATTCGAGGTGGAACAGGTTTGTAAATCTAGGAATTGGTAAATCTAGTGTTAATTGCAAGGTGGAACGATGACGCCGACGAAGACGTCCGCGCGTGGACGTTGACGTAACTGCGGCGGAATAAATCCGAAGAAACTTTTGGACCCGGTTCAAAAATGGACACTGATTTATAACGTCGGCCGGTGTATTATTACGTGGAGGGGTTTCACTCGCGCGCACGGACACACCGGGCCTCGAGGACGAGCGAGAGGAGAGCGCCGCGAGACAATTTCACGGCGATGCCAATTCCGTCGACGCGTCGGACGTAAAATCGCGGTGAATAACGCCGGGACGAAGACGAACTTGAGGACGGACGCGCCGGCATCGGTCGGAAAAATCTACTCCACGGCCAGATTTACAGTGCGCTTCGCCCGGGCATGATTTACGCGGCTCACGTTCTCGGGCGCAACATCGGCGACGAGCGTAAATTAAGTCCAACATGGATTAAACGGACGCGTTCTGTCCCGTTCTCGTTTTACCTCGCTTGTTCGCCGCTGTCGAGTTCGTCCCGACAAAAAGGCAATTAGTACACTTCGTTTTCTAACTGCGGCAGCGAACGAATCCGGGATATGAAGCTGCTGATCGACGATAAGAACCGAAATGCGTGTACGCGAGCGGCAGATAACGCGCGCCCGAATTTCGCGAGAGCGTCCGTGTTATTAATTATCACGTCGAAAGTATTTGACAAACGCATTAATTACGAACGAAATGTAATAAAACGCGGCCGTAAATCAAGCCCGGTGATAAATGAAACGACGCTTATCAATTCACTTCAAATGGTTGGCTGACGACTGTCAACGCGACTGTAAAATCGAAACAGGAACGCATGCCAACGCGGAATTCTAATAAACAATTCGCCTGACTTGACATTAAATATCGCCTTGTTCTAAAATTTCATTTGTTTTGTCCAACGCGTACAAGAAAGAGAGAGAGGAAGAGCAAATCCGCGAACGAGTGAAGCCACGAAATGCAAACGTTCGTAAACTGCACGTTCTTATTTTCATTCTAAGCGTTAAAGTTTATCGCTGAATATCATAGATGGGAAATTGTACAAACTCGACAAACTACTAGCGCGATCAATCATTTCGAAATCCTCGCAATCACGCGGCCGTGAACTCGGGACGCGTAAACAGGGACCGGGCGGGTCCTGCAGGTTGAAAAGCGGACGAGCATATTCCGTAACGGCGTACTAGTATACATTGAATACGGCGGCGTCGAATAAATTTGCATTCGCCGGGATTTCAATTCGCTTCGACCGCGGCTAATTCGAATGATAATACGGGTTCGGTGCGGGCGCGACGGGCGCGGATGCGAAAGGCCCCGGCCTGTCCGCGGCGAGACCTGACCGAAACGAAAGCGCGCGGCATCCAGGCTAGCGGCGACGCGGCGGTGCATGCAAATCCCTGATTACAAATTAAAATTGTCCCTCGAGGGGGCGAGGCTTGTGACGAGGGTTCGAAGAACGAGGAGGAACGCCACGGTAGCCCCGGGTATTTCGTTTTAGAAGATTTAAATTCAAATCCGGCCGGCCGGTACGCGCTCGCGGTTACGCTGTATACCGTACGTATACTATACGTGATGGTGCGTGACCACGACGGAATGCAAATGCGCGGCGCGATGGTTCGTTCGTCAAAAACAGGCGAAAACGTGGCGGCCGAGCTGAGCGCCACGACGTGTTTGCCATTCTCATCTTCTAAGAGAACTGACTGGCAATCCAGAACTGTTTTTATTCGAACTCAATTCCGGAAACGTCAGCTAATAAATTCCTGAACGACGATTTTGGGCTAATTTCAATTGCACGTGGCAACACGACTGTGTGTACATTCCTTCAAAGTCCTGCTTTAATTAAAATGTAATATTTGTTGCAGCGCAATTCAATTAGTAGAATAAGCTACCAGGGAGATACTTACACGTACGATATTTCATTAATTTACTTTTTTAAGTGAAACTCTGCGTCAATGAAATAAACGAATCAAGTAGATTCTACGCCGTTACCATCAAGCTGTTTGTCTTCCCTGCTCATTTTTCTCGCTTCCCCCTCAGTTATCTACGCGCACATATTTTTTTGACGCGCCGTGTAGTCGTTGCACGCGCGTCCCCCGGATTTCGTACTCGAACGTGTAATCTAGATTTCATTACCATAAACTCGGCCTTCTCCGTTCGTGCCGCTGCTCTTTATGAGAGAGATTCTATCATTTGCACTAGTGTATATTCGTGTTTTCGTGCGCGACGCAACTACCGAGCCTCGGATAATACCTGGCGGTCTCGTTTGTCTTTCTAGCCTCTCTTTTTTTTTTTTTCATGCGGCGAAAAACGAAATAGGAGATTTCGATGGTAATACCAGTAACGTTACTGGGAGCCACGGAAATATGCGTAAAACAAATTAGTCCTTCATACAGTGTCCAATAATTTCGCGGGTATAACGCTTGGTAAAAGGTTATTAGTAATAAATTAGGTGCTTTCTAAAATCCACCGAGCCCGGATCGATTCGATAACGTTCGCGTCAACAGAACCGCGAGGTTAAATTCGACTACCAATAAATTAATGAACTAGTTATTTCGTTGTTCAAACCGCCTCCCAATTTACGCCTTAACTTCGTCTACTTTCATATACGAGCGTACTCCAAAAAATTCTAATTGTATCTAATAGGCAGCTAATTTTATTACTGACTCAAATTACGACAATGTATAAAACACTTCATTTTGCAGATGTAATACTAATCTGTTTTAGAAGATCTAACCCTTTCTCGTAGCTGTTTATCCCACGTGACAGTACATACATTTAATTTAATTAAAAAAACTTCAAGGAAGTATGAGAAGATTTTGAAAAAACTGTTTGCGGTAACAGGAACATGATGTACCTTGATTCGCTGACTAGGCGCCTTGTCCCTGATAATATAGTACTCTTTGCCTATTCGAAACTTGGCGTTTAAGCTGTTGCCGAACTCCGAGTGAAATTGAGCGGTCAATAAACTATAAGTTAAATAGTCTGCTTATTGACAATCTTCCGGGTTAGTTTCGCAGCTTATAGTCACGCGACGAAGTTAATTTGCAGCCGGTAAGTAACCGTTTACCTAAAGTGTCCTAACCGAAGTAACCGAAGTGTTGTATGGGATCAATATTATACAAATTTGTAGATCGTGTACTTGTCGCATTGAGCCGCAATTTATTACGCGAAGTTCGACGTAATTGGCCGTAAACGCAAAATGGAATTTCGTCAAAGGAAAAAAAGATTTGTTTCGTTAAGTTGAAATCGGTCGCAGTTTCGGCTGAGAGGAATTTCCGTCGAATTTATCGCGTTCGGGGCGTTTTAAAGCGAGGAAGCGGCGCGGCTGGTTGCAGGCAGTGAACCAAAAACGGGAGAGGAGGTCGAGGAAACGCGAAGAGCGAACGCATGCATGTATCTCGTTTCGCGTGTCGTCTCAGTGAGAAAGCTCGGAGATTAAGCAACGGTGAGCCTGCGCCGCGCGGAACTTCGCGAATTCCAATGTACGAACGCGCGCATTTCTAGTTTCATTACAGTGAAATGAGTCACGCACCGTTTCTACCCTTCATATCGATGCTTCAAAGCGGAATTTCAAATTTAGCTAGCACAGTGAAATGAACCCGCTATTATATACTTCCAGCGCGGGTCGCTGCTTTTTCTCCTCATCCTCTTCAGTATTCCTTGTTCTAATTTCCTGAAGCATATTCTACCTTCGTACGCAAATTATAAGATATCTCATGTTCGTTTAAAATGATAGTCAGACGCTTTTATTAAAAATTCGTTGATAAGGCATCTGCAAAATCGTCTGGCATTTCTAATAATGGATTCGATCCGGCTGCAGTAGGGATTTATTTTGGCGTGGGAGTTCGCGATTCGAAAATCAGGACGCGGAAAACATCGTTTTCCATCCGGATGCAAAATCGCGGTTCGATGCGGGCCGAAGAGCGCTTCGATCATGTAAATACACCTCGGATCGTTTCCTTTTTCGAAAGCTCCGAATGTTTTATGAAACTCGGTCGAGTGCGATTCAGTTTTATTTGCTCTTTCGAAATTCCGTCGCGCGCGACAACAATGATACCGGGTCCATTCCGCTACTATTATTTGCGTTTCTTTTTAACAGCCCTACCTTCGTCATCCAGCCGGATCTCGATCTTTAACCGCCCCGAAAATGGAAAATGGTCCGAGAAAATCGGAGATTCCACTTTTAAAAATATACTTTGACATATTCAAGCCAAAAAATGGACTATAAAATATGCGTGCGAAAGTTCGTGTTTATTTTAAAACATTTTGTTTGAAATTGCGTGTTTTAAATACTTTATGAACGCTAATGGCTCTCTTTTCATTCCCCGCCTTTCGGTATTGACACCGTTTGATGTATCGCGGCGTTCGCTTTGATTCTCGCCGAGGAAAAAGTCGAGGGCAACGCGAACGAACAAAAATTCCCTCGCGTCATTGAGCATTATCGAACGTCGCAGCGTACGGTTGATTAAATCTGCCGCGAGTATGCCTACCGCGCGAGGGTGGTGCACCATGAACCGGGGAAAAAGAGAAAGAGAGATCGTTACGGGGAGAAAAAGGATTTCGCCATCGAGCTTCATTCCCACGCGGAGAAAACAAATGGAACAAGGAAGATGGAAAAAATGGCCGAGGGAAAAGGAATCCGCGACCGGTGAGAGAACGGGAACAAAATGAGAAACGAGGGAAGCCGATTAAAAAAATGGCCAAAGAGGAAACGATGATGGAACGTTGATACCGAATTTAACGATGAAGGATCCGTCTTTAGGCTTAATAAAATTAGAAAATCTAAGTTTTCTTGCTATAACAAGCCGCGTTTCTAATAATCTATCGTCAGAGACGTTCGGAAGCCACGATTGCAAGGAAGTAGACTCATAATCGAGCTCTTTACGATGAAGAGGCCGTTGAAGAAGAGGAAAAGGGCTGATCGGTGACCGAACCAGGAGCGAAGCTCGGGTACGCGACGTGACGCGGCAAAAAGGAGCCGGAATGTGCATTGGAAGCGAGGAGGGACTCTCCGGTTGTTTTGGCGGAGGTTATTTTCCGGATGGACGGCCTCGCTACTTCGCTATACATCGGGGAGAAATCTCCCTTCTCTTGTTTAAGGAGACGCTTCTCCCCGGCTGTTGGGCCACCGCTTCGGGTACTTTACCTTCCCGGACATTTATTAGACAAACATTCGCCGGAGTTCTCTTACCATTCTCAACTTTTTTAACCCCGAGACGACCGAGGTATACCTTGTTACGCTCCGCTGTTTTGCACGGCGAATTTCTTGATTTAAATCTCTTATTACCGATGTTTATCTCCGCTCCTACTGTTCTACCATTTGACAAGTAATCTCCAGAAAAGAATATTTCATGAATAAAATAAGGAAGCAATTTCCTTTCGTCATTTATAATAATCTTTCTAAATTGCGTACGAAAATATTCAAAGGAAATCACGAGTCGCGCTACTGTTAAAGAATAGGGTGAACGTGGGGCGACGCCGGAGGACCATATAAGTCATAAGAGGTTAATAACAAGCTCGAGAACAGAAATAGTCGTGCGCGTCGACCGGGCTAAGTTGCTCGCAATAGATCCCTCGTCGAGACATTTCATCATACAAAAGTTTCTCCATTAATGTGTCGTTTCGAAGTTGCGTTATGGAGGGACGGGCGGGGGAGCTGATACGACGGTATAGCAGGGTTCGAGCGTGCAACGATACGACGCGACGGATCGCAGTGGGACACCCGTGCGCGTGAATAATGCTGTTTGCTCAGAAAACATTGAACGCGGAGGCGACGGCCATAAAACGTGACGCGAAAACGCTACCGCGGTGGCTAATGAAACGCCGTTTTCGTCGGTCTGACGAGCCCCGTGTCTCAACGAGGCGGGGGACCCGTTCCTCCGCGACGTTTTCATGCACTTCGACCAATAAACTTCTACAAAAAACAAAACTCTCTATCTCTCTCCTCTTATAACGTGTGTGTGTGTGTGTCGTAATTTCACGAGTGCACCGACGGCGGATAAAACAAAAATACGCGAAAGCTTGAATAAAGAACATTGAAAGCTGAGAAATATTTTTAATTGATCAAATGCGTGCCCCCGGCGCCGGTTCGGATCGCGTTCGACAATATAGGAGGCAACCAATACCGTCTGCTGACGCAGTAGTAATGGCGGCCAGGTTCCAATTAGGAAAATGAAGTTTGCACCGGGGGAAACGCGTTGACGCGGCTTCTAACAACAATAAATCACGGATTCACTTTCCGCGCCGCCTATCTAATGGCAACAATTGTCCGAAATAACGCGATTACATGGCAAGTCGATGATTTATTATTAGTCGATGCGTCAGGGCATTCCATTAGCGGCGTTAGTCAGCACGCGCTCCCTTCCCCCCTCCCTCGGCCAGAAACGGGGGCTGCACAAACAGATAACCGTGGAACTCCTACGTCGGTGGGCTATCAAAGACGCCACAAGTAGAACCGGGTTCGAATTACGATTCTCATTGCACAATTTTATTCCCCCGGCCGCCGGTGCCGTTATTACGGTTCATGCATTGATTATTTTATAAATGTTACCTTAAACGAACTGCTATCTCTTTTATGAGGAATATTTTCCGAGTACTGAAAAAGCCTTAAAACGTTCGATTTTCCAAGAAAATTGATTTGCGAGATGAAAACCAGAAGCGGATACAGTTCGTTGAAAGTAAGAAATTCTACATTACGATACCCGAAATTGTGCCGCGGCGGCGAACATAGTTTACCTTACGTCAAATTGAAATACGAAGGGTTTCCTCAATTAAAATTCGATGAAACAATCTCGGTTTAACCAATCCTTTACTGTAATGGTAGCGGTTTAACGCGGAGCTTAAGATAATCAACAGCTGCGATTGGGTCGGCAAGAAAAGAACGAAAAATCACGCGATACGGTGATTAATTTAACGGCGGCCGGGAATGAAATTTTGGCTCGCGTGATTCCCGGAACGGCGTCGTAACACGGCGGGCAAATATCGACGCGTTTAATACGTGCGTCGCCGATGGAACTGAAATATAATCGAAACTGCAATTAAGACAGTATTTGCGCCGTTAATGTTCGGAACGCGCCGCGCCGGCGATTACGAGCGCATTATCGTAAAATTCGACCGATTTTCGTTTCGTCGAGGTCGGATAAAAAAGAAAGAAAGTCTTCCTGGTATTCGTCAGCGCGTTCCTCCTACTATCTTCACAAAAATATTGTTATTTGTAATGATAGATAAATTCCAATAAAATGTTAATGAACATTAGATAAAAATTAGATCATACAGTAATAAGGAAAATTTTTTTCTAGAACGTAAGTCATCTAAATTCTGATTAATAAATTAATGGTATTTAATTGTACTGTTATTTACGACTTGAAGAATAATAAATTATAATTTAATTAGGATACAGTATTTTAATAGAACAAGCTGGACTCGGAATAAGCTAGAATTCGAAGCCGAATGATATCCGTGTTAGACCGTGCATAGCAACTAACTTCAATCTGATCTGCAAGTTTCATGGGACAAAGCACAAACGAGCAAGCTGATAATTAACGGTACCTAAGTACCACGTAATTACACGTAAAATACGACACAGATAAAGCTGAACGACATTCGTGGGAATTATAGCGGCGACGATAAATGCAAGGCTACCTTCGTTTTATCAAATCTGAATAACTACCCACCGCCCCGTGTTATCGCGAACGTAATATAGTCCCGTCCACAAATTATCAAATAGTTCTAAACGCTTTTGAAAAATGTTGGGAAAAAATTCAGTCGGTTTATCGCTAGTTGAGATATATAATAAATCAACTGACTGAAATCAGTATAATTTGATGAAATCGACAAATGTCTGCTCATTTACGTCAGGAATCAAATTTAGTTTCGAGATATTATCACTGTCTATATTCATCTGTAGCTTTTAACGGCGAGACGACGAGTGAATGGGAGGATTCACAGTAAAGATGTTATCCATAACCACCGAGCGGACTTCAAAGATTTCGTATTTAACATCTTGTTAGTCCCACGCGAACATAAATAATTTAGCCGAAGCGAGGGTCAATTGGAAGCTTCCTAAGCTCGAGCCGCCGGCCACTTACAATTAATCTGGTTTCATCCACTGATTTATTTCGCGTCGTTCGAAAATAAGAGAAAGCTCGAAAAATATCGCGTGGGCGCGGATGAGGAACGGCGAAATTTATTGGACCATTTATTAACGGGCGATCAGTGTGTCGGATAACCAACGATCCAGCGCGGGCAAAAACTTCGATGAAAGTTGTAAAAAAACGTGTATTTTTAACTGCCCGCCATTTGCAACTTGCTATACGCTAAACGTGACAAATTCTTAAAAACATTTACCGCTTTTTAGTTCTCGATAGAAATCGTAACGGCTTGTATTTCGTGACGTTTTATAGACCGTAGAATTTATTGAGGAAAAATGAGTCAGTGGCTATTTGAGAATTCTTCACGTTGACTTTACCACAAAATTAGAAAGAAATTCCTTTCTCATTCGACGCACTTATTTACGCAACTCTTAATTAATATTCGAATGTAAGATGCGTATTTTATGTATCACGATGGAAGAGAGTGAGAGTCATGTTTCGTTTCGAATATTTCCAAGATAATATCGCCCATACACCAATTCGCTCTCAGCCCGGAACCTTTCACTCCATCGACTATTTTCCGCGCGTAAATCGCTTTTTCTGTTCGCGCAACAATGCGACCGGAGAGTGCCACCTTCGCAGAATGCAAAGTGTCACGTCATAAATAACGCCGGCTGTTATTTATAGAGGCTGTGGCAACAATCGTAGAATCGGGAACGGGATTCTTTCACGGCGCGTAGAGAATGGAAACGAGGCGGAGGGAGGGATGAAAAATTTGCCTGATGCGACAGTAGCTAAATTTCGTCTCGTGATTTAAAACGGAGAAATAAATAATCCGAAAAAAGTGTTGAACGTTCGATAGACAACGTCTCGATGGCGTTAAAAATTGCGTTGCCTTTCGGGACAATTCCTGGCGTTCCCGAGACGAGTTCAACGGCGAAGATATCGGGAGAATTTAGAGACCGTCGGGCTTAACGATAGTAATTAACTCAGCCGTCAACGGGACGCATCCAGCGCACACTTTGCGCAACATAATTAACGTGAAAGTCGCGGAGCGATTTCTCATTAGGATTAAATTTATGAGAGACGCGCGGACTAAACAAAAAAAAATGCTAAAGCACGGCACACGTGTTTTCCCTATTTAATCGCGCAAAAAGAGGATCTAATTCCATTCTATTCAACGTAACAAAGTGGAAGGCATTAGCCAGCTGCTTCCGTTCTATCGCGGAGATAAATCTCGCGCCATCGCGTTGTTCAGGCCGGCATGGCAGGGGGAAAGAATCGGCCGGTAGGTATATACTACTTATTCCTTTTTTCTTTTCAAGAGCCGGCTGCAGTTCATTTTACGTGCCTTCTTCCACTTCTTGCCGAGTTCGATGCGCCGGATAATATAGAAGACGGGGAACAGAGAGGAAGTGGCCGTACGACGCGCGGTAGCAAGAGATTTTACCTTCGCGGCGATCGCAACACCTGGGTCCGTCCCGGGGGACCGTCGTAGTCGCTGCTGAACGAAGTGGGTGACGATTTATGGAACTTCCCAGCGTCTAATACTGTTTATCGACTGTACCGGCCGATTCGAGAGCAATCTCACAAGATTTATAGATACCTAGAGGTTTACCAAGCTTTTTCAAGCTCTCAGAATCAACAGTCCTAATATCATGTTACAAGTCTGTACCTATTCCTCTTCTCTACCCAGAATGACTTCAGAATTTTTGCTAGATCTATACTCGTCGCGTGAGGTTTAACGACTCCGTCGACAAATTGATCTAAAATGAAATCTGCGTCGGATGTAGGTTAAACGATAAA
Source organism: Ceratina japonica (assembly GCA_019453355.1). Classification (NCBI taxonomy): domain Eukaryota; kingdom Metazoa; phylum Arthropoda; class Insecta; order Hymenoptera; family Apidae; genus Ceratina; species Ceratina japonica. The sequence continues at coordinate 258,443 of SMSR01015999.1, read as the reverse complement.
ATCAAAGCGGCCGACCGTATCATTATCCCGCAGTTGCTTTTACGTGACGCACAAAGGAAAGGGGTAAACGGCGCTGGCACATGACTAATAACGAGTATAATTTACATCGGCTGTTATCAAAGAGCTAAATAATTTACGCGGCCATTATATCCGATTATTTTTTTATGCGCGCGCTTTCACAAGTCGACGGCGTTCGACGATAGCCTTCCGCCGGCGGGCTCGTAAAACTCGCCCCTTCTATCTTTAGGGGCGATCCGACAGAAGGAGGAGGTGACGAGAAAACGTGGGCCTCGTCACGTCGCGTCATCTCGAAAAACTGTAACGCGACGGGCCGTCTTGACCGGGGGTAAATATTTAACCGGTTGAAGCGGCACTTGTCTCCCCCTCTTCTCAGGTTTCGCCCCGTCCGCTACATCTTCCTGTTACACCGCAGCTGCACGCTCATCAATTTCTCTCTGTATAAAAATTACGCTCTCTCTCTCTCTCCCCCCTCCGCTCGGCAATAAGAAAGTTACGCGGTAATTGTGTCCGGCCCGCTTTTATATAGAATTCCTGAAAGGCCTGAATCAAATTTCCGCAGGCCGTTCATTTTCCACGACTCAATTAGGCGCATGTGTGGGCAATAAATTTCGGTTTTTCGGGTCCATTAGCCGTGATCCGCGGACATGTGCAGCGCGGAGCGCAGACGTGTCTTAACAAAGCTCGATGCGAGTGATGCGCGACGGGATCGGCTTGCGTAACGCGGGCCGGCCAGCGTGTGCACGCATCGTGCGTGCCGCGCCACGCCACGCCGGCTGACCCACATGCGCGTGCTTTATTTAAACCGGTTTCCTCCATCCGTCCTTTGCCCATCGCCTTTCGACTGCAATTTCGTTAAAAGATCCATCGGCGAGTTCGAGTCCGCGATGACTAATTATACTCTTCTCCCCGCTTTGCGTCACCCCTCGTCGAATTACGACTCGAATTAAAGACAAAAGAAAAAAAAATGGATAATTAAGGGGTTCGCGCTCGCGGACGAAGTTAAAAAGGCGTTTGAACGGCCGATAATTATTCGGCATTATATTCATTAGCGGCGGATCGCGCGGCGCCGGCCGATCCTCAAATATAATGCGCGTTTGCAAAAACGAAGCACGGGCTCCCGTTCCGGCGGGGCAAAATAGCCGCCATTAGGAACAACCGGAGTAATAGCAAACTCATAATCGCAGGATTTACGAGACTTTTTATCAACCGAATCGTAACTTCCGTAGTTGAATGCGGCAATTTAACCGCGCGCGATTACACGCTCGTGCACCAACCCCTGCGCCCCGGGGTGCGCTCCGCGCCGCTCGAATTTATCGATAGGCCATTAACCTATAAACTCGCGATGTATCGCGGAAACTCGCCGCCCTGGGATTTTACCCGACTAATTCTGAGAGCAATCGAACAAACTGTTTACTTCATGGCCTTTTCAAAAATAGTTGCACGGCCAGCGATGGAACGAGCTTACGGCGTCGTCGTATACGGTCGCCGTTCGTGAAACTGGGTTGGCCGCGTTAAATCGCGCGTTAATCGCGCATCGACGCCGGAGTTCGATCAGGGGGAATATTTTTATCGTCCCCGCCGCGTTCGGAAGGAGAAAAACGCGCCGCTACCGTTTGCGAGACAATGCGACAAATACGGAAAAACCGTTTCCGCGCGATTTCGCTCGGTTTCAACGGCCCAAATCAACCGACGCGATTACCTTATTTAACGATAATTCACTACTCCCGGTTCTCGAAACTGGATTTCTATTTAGAAACGGACGGTCACTTGTCGCGTAGATTATGAGCGAAGCCTTTTCCCTATGGACTTGTTGAAACGAACGGCGCGAAACAGTGCAGTAAAGTACGGCTACGTGTGCGACGGGAACACTTCTAACGGCGATGTTAGAGTAACAATGTCAAGGGACGGTGTCGCAAACGTTAGTTTATCGCGGCCAAAGGATTTGGTAAATCATTTCCGAAAACGGGCGAGGTTAAAAAGAAACCTTAGAGCTCCGTGGCTGCGGCAAGAGTCGTCCGGCTGAATTATACGGCTCCCGAAGCGCGGTTTACTCGGTACACGGCTCGCCGTTTCAACTATTAAAACGGAATTTAGTCGCGACCGCCGGCGTATTTCATTCGGTAAACTTACAACGCTCTTGAAACGGTCGGCGTCGCAACGCTGTTGCCGCGAAATATTGAACCGACTTCGTAACCGCGTATACTACCGATTTGTCAAATTTCGTCCCGGCGAGCGTGCAAAATATTCATTCGAAAATACCCACCGCCTCTCGTCGGTCGCACTGTCGTCGTTCGGAGAGATACGTCCATAGAAAACGTTTCGCTGTTGCGGACGATTCGACGCCCGGGAATCTCTTTATAAGTTCAGTCTGGAACTGCGATTTTTGAAAATGTTGGAAACCCGACTTTTCTTCCCGGAAACAAACAATTTCATCAATATCGGAGCCTGGTAGAATTCCGTGAAACGCGGCAAACGAAAGGGAAGAATGGGAGGCGAGAATGAAAAGAAAAAGCGCGCGCGCGCGCGCGCGGGGGTGGTGAATTGGACATCGGTCAGTGAAAGGTTCAGTGAAATTCCCGTCGATCCGATCGGTCGTGGACACGGATTCCGAGACCCTTCGCCAGGGAGAAAAAGTGGATAAAGTCACGGAGGAGCGAGAGCCTTCCGACGCGATTCCCGTGAGACCCGCTGCCTACGAGGCCGACGTTCCCTCATTTTCATATCGCAAACCCTGTTTCCATTGGAAATTTCCATGGATCAGCTAGGGCCACGTACCACTCGGGTATTTTCGTTAGACTCGAAAACGCGAATTGAATATCAGCGTGGACAGACCAAAAATGTTTTGACGAAGCGCGTCTCGGGTTTTGAAAAACGTTATTCGCGAGTTAAGTCTAAAAAATTATCAGATTCAATTGAAGTTACTGAATATAATCGTTTTTTTGCATCGATTACATACCGAGTTGATGGCTGTCATGCTGCTAACTCGACCTGGATCTGTGTCCACTAGCCCGTTGTCACTCTACAACAAAAAAAGAAAAAAACTATCAGTTAATTACTACTAAACTATTACTGACACAAACGACTACATGACGAACAGATTTTAAGTGACAATCACAGATTTAATATCGAACGTAAAAGAATTTACACTTTTTCCGACTAAGCAAATTATTTAAAACGTGAAACATATTTTTTCCATTTCCGAATTCTGGAATTAAAACAATTAAAATGCGAGGAAGTTGGGACGGAAGGGAGGAGGAGAGGCGGACTGGGAGAACGGCAAGAATAATCTTGCACCGCGAACGCGAATTTACCCAAGGACGGTGGCGTGCAAACACGGACGGGGAGTTCTGACGCGAGTGCACTCGGCGTCGCGCAGGGCGTACGATTTTATTTTTAATCGCCGTCGATCGCAATTAAAATTTCGACTCGTCGAAAAATATTTCTTATTTGCTGCTCGAGGGGCCGCCTCGTTAAATGAGAATATTAATTAAGCGGCGCCAGCGCTGCTCGAGTGCCGGGGAAACTTAAAACAAGCGAAAATATCAACGTTGAAACTTTAAAACGTTTAAGCGCCGAGGAAAAAGTAAATTTTTACGCGCTGATCTCAAAGTACGCCGAGAGAGAGTGTATTAGATAATTCATCAAAACCGAGTTTTAAGGAAGTTTAATTCCGCGCGCGCGGAGTAATACCGAATTCCGTGTATCGTCGATTTATCTTAGGTCGGGTCGATGCAATGACGCGTACAAATGCTATTCCGTTCTGGTAACAGGCGTTATCTATCATTCAAGCCGGTCGGATCGGGAACAACATCGATCTCCAAACAGCCATCATCCAAACACGATGCGAATCACGCTAAAACTCGCAACCGCAGAAAGAAAACGCCCTCTTTGATCCGACCGCGACGGTTCCGGAACGGAGGGGCGCGGGGACCGAGTAAAACCACCCGCATTACCACAGGCTCTCGCGGGCGCGAGAGAGCACGGGCCAATCCGACCGGAAGCGAAATCGATCTCTCCCGGCGAGTAGCGGGCGAGTGTTCGCGTAACTCGGACCGTAAAAATCCGTCAGAACGTTCGCTTCCGTCGGAAACGGCGCGACGGCCAGTTTAGCGAGAGTCCGTCGCGGAATCGGTCGAGATTATCCAGATGGAAATTCCGTGCTCGCTGCGCGAGAGGAAACGTGCTCGAGAGTCATCGGAGCGTGTCCGCTCGGAGGGGTCACGAAGGAACGGCGACGCGACGGGACGCAACGCGACGGCACAAAGGCGACGACGACGACGACGACGACGACGCCGCGGAACCGAGGAGGCGAAAGAGCCCCCGGGTGCGAGAGCGCTCCGTTCCCAAACTTTGATCGTAAAACAGCGTCGGACTTCTCCTCACCGCTCCCGGTGCAGCTTCGTTCCGTTCCGCCTTGAACGTCTGCCAGATCGGTTCTGGTTGAATAAATTTACGTGTCGAACTCCGCGAGAGTCGCAACCCTTTTCCTCGTCCGCCGCGCCTTCCCATTTCCGGTATCCATTTTATTGCAACCACTGCATCTTAATTCTAAATCAGCGATTTTTAACCCCTCGCCGTACTTTAACGAGTCTGACTCGTGATCATAATTTTATATTAAGTATAAATATCATAACTCGTACTCGTGATCATAATTTTGTAGCAAACGTGGGTATCACGAATTAGACTCTTGGTTATAATCTCATGTCCACCGAGAATGTGCAAGGTTTGTTATGATTATAAAAAACGGAGGAAAACGATTTGAGAATGGACAAGGCCCAAAGTTTTCCGAGAGCTAAATGGCACGGGAAGGGGTTAAACTTCGTTTCGTTCACCGATCGTTCATTATGGTACTACGACGTTCAATTATCGAGCTGTTGCAAAGAAATCTCCTTGCATCATGTAACAACGACGTATTCATGCGCAAGTGCAATTAAAATTTCGTTCGACTAAATTACACGGTCCGACTACAATCGTCCAACGCTACTTACGATATTAGCTTTCGTCGCGGTCATAATTCGAACGGTGCGATCGATTAATTATATGTACTCATCCGCGAAACGGGTTATGGCAGGCCGTGACGAAAGTTGCAGCGGCGCGTTAATTAGAGTCGACCAAGGTTGATCGACGTATCAGTCGTGAAAGAGGCGAGAGATGAATCGAGCGCGTGGCTCCAAGTTTCAGTCCGTTTCCGATACGGTAATTTATTAGCCCGGCTCNCCCTACATCCCTTTTATTCTCGCATTAACAGCTTTTATATTAACCCCTTGCCGTATTTTAACGAGTCTGACTCGTGATCATAATTTTATATCAAGTATAAATATCATGACTCGTACTCGTGATCATAATTTCGTAGCAAACGTGGGTATCACGAATTAGACTCTTGGTTATAATCTCATGTCCACCGAGAATGTGCAAGGTTTGTTATGATTATAAAAAACGGAGGAAAACGATTTGAAAATGGTCAAGGCCCGAAGTATTCCGAGCTAAATGGCACAGGAAGGGGTTAAATATAATTCGACTATGATCGAATGATTTCATCGTATCTTCTATTAATTCTATATTCTATTAAAAAACCTGCATCCCTTTTATTCTCGCATTAACAGCTTTTATATTAACCCCTTGCCGTATTTTAACGAGTCTGACTCGTGATCATAATTCTATACTATAAATATCATGACTCGTACTCGTGATCATAATTTTGTAGCAAACGTNCTACGACGTTCAATTATCGAGCTGTTGCAAAGAAATCTCCTTGCATCATGTAACAACGACGTATTCATGCGCAAGTGCAATTAAAATTTCGTTCGACTAAATTACACGGTCCGACTACAATCGTCCAACGCTACTTACGATATTAGCTTTCGTCGCGGTCATAATTCGAACGGTGCGATCGATTAATTATATGTACTCATCCGCGAAACGGGTTATGGCAGGCCGTGACGAAAGTTGCAGCGGCGCGTTAATTAGAGTCGACCAAGGTTGATCGACGTATCAGTCGTGAAAGAGGCGAGAGATGAATCGAGCGCGTGGCTCCAAGTTTCAGTCCGTTTCCGATACGGTAATTTATTAGCCCGGCTCGACGGTTGTTATTAGCTTGCCGCGGTGGTAACCGCGGCTCGACGAGTATTAGGGATGATGGATGGCTGGAGAACGCGTCCACGGAAAAATGAAGCGAGCGTGGAAACGTCAGACGGCTAAGTGATTCGAAAGCTCCGAACTTGGCAAGAATCGGAAACCTTGAACGCGAGGCGAAACTGGGTTGTATTTTGTTTTCGCGTGGCGACTTCCTCCGCCGGAAGCGCTCCAGACCGGAGGAAAGTTAACGGCGCCATTTTCTTCCTACGCCCGTCTGCCAGCAACAATTTCCATGGACAATAACGTCACGCAGTTGCTCTCTGTTTTACGCTTAATGTATCTGTTATAATTAGTCACCCCCTCGAACTTTTCCTGTAATACGTATCAGGGTTAAAAACAGCACAAGACGTATGGGGCCGTAAAAAACAAATTTAGAAACTTTGTTGGTTTCACGACCGTGTTTGTAAATTTAAATGAAGATAAAATATGCACTTTATAGCGGCGTACAATGCACGGAAAGTTGCAGCCAAAGATGAATGTACCGTTTCGAATACGAGACGATAAATCTTGGTAAGTACTGTGTTTAGTATTAAATCTCTTTATTATTAGTGACAAAACAAAATGGTCAAGACGAGGACCACACGAATTGCCTTCGTCCTACTTAGAATTCCTGTGGTAATGACAATTAAATATCTGCCGAAAATACTAGTGTCAGTCATTACTATGACAAACGGTCAAGAGGAAGTCGCGACCCAGTCTGGTAGACGTAATAAAACAGCGAATGGATTTGAAGACATCGCGCCATGGCAGCCAGGTCGAAGCTAGAAAGCCAAAAGTTAAATAGAACCGCGGCCGCGTCGTAAAAGACTGCTACCGTTAATTTACGGCGGCGCGCAACAAGGAGCGATCGACCGTTACTCGTCAACCGATTCCGTTCGACCGCGGCGACGGGATCATCGTCGCGCCCAGCCCGGTAATTTACGAGGGCCAATTATCGACCTGGCCTGACCTATTTACCCACGGAATCGTCCGACGCTCCTTAACGGCCTGAATCCGGTAATCTCAGCCGACATCGCGTCCATGTTTCCACCAGTGATTCACGGGGACGTGATAAGAGCG
>SMSR01015999.1:235737-251153 GCA_019453355.1 Ceratina japonica | reverse complement strand
AAAAACATTTTCTTTGCAGTTCTCAGCGTCGTTAGGTTTATTATAGCGACTCGAGTATTCTAATAACTCATACTGTACTTTGTCAGTCTATTAGCTGCAATAAAGCAACGTGCTTCGGCTTGTTTGATTTTTATTTTCAATTTATGATTCANGCTACAATATTAAGGGAACGACTCGGCGACGATTTAAATAATTCCGCGACAATCCACGTACACAGAACAAGCGAAGAGATCAGAAGAATTCCTCAATTTATTCGAGGGAACGTCGCCTAACGGCTTCGCCGTCTTCTCGCTTATTCGCTCCCCGTATCTCTTTTTCTGCTACATTTCTCTGCGTGTTCCATCCACTTGTAGTTCGTCTCTCATTCTCTTTATCGCTTTCCCGGGCTTCGAATCAAAGAACCGCGGTCGTAAAAATGAAGATTCCTGTTCAACGGCGAGGCGTCGTTTTGATAAGGCGAATCAAATTGCAATTCATCGCTACTATCGACCAATCGATAAGATCCAATGTTGGAGACAAGCTAGAAAACCCATTTTTCTACTATGTATACGTACTACTAGATTGTAATCGTAAATCATGAATGAAATAGAGTCTGCTTTGCGTATGTAAAATTCATTAAGCGAATGTTCGTAACACAGACTTAAACTACTTAATCAAACAAAGTTCCTCTTGCTGAAGCACAATCTTGACGAAGCACCCGAGTCGTGTAAATATTGTACGAGCAACAAAATAAATATTCCATAGTCTCTTACCAAATGCATTTTTTATTATACCTCACACAAAGCTCCTGTTAGTTTCTAAAATTAGTGTTAGTAACTAGAACGTATTTCAAGCAATTTAGAAACTCATTAGTTTGAAAAATCAGTTCTTGTTACGTAAAACAAAAGGAGGGAACGCGGAAAGTACGCGCGGAACTGGGTTGAATCTCGGGGAAAGAAAGCTCGTTCGAGAACTGTCAGAGGCTCTTCCTGTTTCGTCGGCGAGCTAACGAAAAGAATCGAGTGCATTAAAAACTTGTCACGGGGGGCAGAGGCGACAGAACGAGCTCGGCCCCGGCCCGTTCTACAAACGGAAGTACGCCGGGGTGATTGATGGCCGACCGATCGTCGCTGGAAGCGAACGCGCGCCGGGTACCGATAATAATTCACCGCCGCATCTTTCCACTCTTTTTCGGTCCGCGTCTCGTTTCTGTCCGACACGCGCCGGGAGTGTTAAAAATAGGAGAAGACGGAGATTAGATGGGCCCCGCGTTGTCAGACATAGCCGCCGCCGTCGCAGGAGTGAAAAAAACATTTTCTTTGCAGTTCTCAGCGTCGTTAGGTTTATTATAGCGACTCGAGTATTCTAATAACTCATATTGTACTTTGTCAGTCTATTAGCTGCAAAAAAGCAACGTGCTTCGGCTTGTTTGATTTTTATTTTCAATTTATGATTCATGATCTTTTGTTAATGGAAGAAATTGTTACTAATCGAAGCTCAGCTAATAAATACTTACTAATAAGACGATCCAACGATTCTGTTGAATATTTAACCCCTTGCCATACTTTGACGAGTCAAACTCGTGATCATAATTGTTAATGTCCAACGAGAACGTCCAAAGCTTGTCATAAGTATAAAAAAAGGGAAACGACTTGAAAATTAACAAGGCTCGACGTTTTCCAAGCTAAATGATACGGAAAGGGTTTAACAGAGTAAAATACGGAAGTTTAACATCAGGAACTGGCGAAGCGCTTCGAGCGCAACATAAAATTTGATATAAAATTTCAGCGGGGTATTTTTCAGCGTCACCATATTACGGAGGAACGAATGGAAATCTGGGAATGAATAATTCGCAGCTGTCGCCAGGAAAAGGAATGGAACGCGATGGGAGAGCGAGATTCGAACGCGCGATCCGGCGCCGCGATAAAATATCATCTCGGGTGCGAGGAAGGGCGCGAAAATCGACCAGTAATATACCTCCTGAGGCTCGCGTATGAACTTCTTGATCGATAGGTTAAATAATCCGCGATAATAAACGGCCTCGTTCGTCCGATTCAATATTTGCGCCTGGAAGAGTCAGGCTGTGAAAGCGAAACGGAATATGAAAGGGAAACAGGGATGGAAGAACGAACGAACGAAACGTGCCCGGCCGGGGATGATTAGGATCATCCGGGAGCCCTGGAATTAAGCAGGGACGATTGATTGACTGGCAAGGTCGCGGCGAATCGATGCCCTTAAAGAGATGAGCCTAGGTCATGGCTCCGCGATATCAATCTCCGGCGTACTCGAAGGAACAAACTGTTGCACGGAGTATTATTAAATAACACGTTCGGGACGCGGGCTAGATGTAATTCCGCTTTCTACCAAATATAACAATTGTTGATCCGGCGCGAATTTACGTATAGAAGTGAACCGTAAACTTTGCGCCGGTTTTATAGTTATGAAGCTCTATGTACATTAAACCCGATCATTTTATCTTCGACGAACGAGCTAGCTCTTTCAAACGTAATTTACTATCGCGGTTATTTTCAGAGCCGTATAACCGGGGAAATCAGAGATTCGGCGGAACATCGAGGAATTCCTTCGATTCATCGATCCCTTTCCCGACCTGCCGTTTATTTTTAACTCGAAACATTCTTCGGCAACACAGTTTTATATCAAATTTCAACGATCCTCCCCCGCCGTCCCCCGGTTGCACACTTTCAATGGTAAGCTAAATATGCACGTACGACTACGACGCGAGTGTCTACCAAGTACATATTGACGCATGGGGGAGTTTGAAAGTTTCGAGTTTGAAGTTCGAGGCGTAAAAGAGTTGGGAGCGCGCGCGGGAGAGGCAGCCAGTAGAAATGTTATGCATTAGTCAGCCGGCGGGCACGGCGGTTACGTCATACGTATAGTTAGAATTTACGGTATCCGAATCGTAACTGTCCGATGCGTACCGCGAAAGACAGAGCTGTTGCGGGACGTGTGTTTCATTTACGAAACGGACAGAACTGCGCGGAATTAAAAACATTCCGCGTGTTTACCGGGCCGCAGCGAATAATTCCGCGTTACAAGTTTTCGCGTGGGATAATCTACCGTCGAGGAAAAATTACACTCAATAATAATTTACCCGGCGATGCACCGGCCCGGCCGTAAATCCACGGGATCAACATTCCAAATGTTTTCCGCGAAAAGTTTGTTTGAACGCTTCGCTTTTTACGGAGCGTCTGGCATCGATAACGCGAACCGGCAAGATTGTTTTCGAATCCGAATGCCCCACGCTGTTTCGAGTCGTAGTAAACGCGACCAGGAGGCCAATTACTTCGACACGTTCCACGAGCATTTACACGGCGCACGACTCCTACGCGTGTCGCGACCGAAGAGAAGTAGACTTCGAGCTGATAGTTCGATAATGCGCGCGGATTCTTTGTGCTCGTGCACGCGTACGGCTGGTCGCGGCGCGAGCATTAGGCGCGGCCAAGGTGCACACGGGCGTACGAACAATGAATGACGAGAGAGGAAAGAGAACGAACGAACGAGCGAGGCATTTGAGAAAGCACGGGGAGCACCGAGAGCGCCGCGCATTGTCATGCTAATAGCTCGTGTATAGAGTCATCGATCATCGCTGCTTTGCCTGGCACGCCTCCATCCTCTCCCTCTTTGCCACGCCGCCGCCGCAGCGCGCCGTCTCTCTCTCTCTCTCTCTCTCTTTTTTCCTCCCCCGCCGCGCTCGTCCTTTCAAACATTTTCCTCCCCCGGTCCTTTGTCCGGGCATTTTGCCGCCGGTGTTTCCTTAATAACGTAACCCGGCACACAAACGCGCACCCACCACCTACAGCCACGCGTGTACACGTGTATATATACCCGCTACACGACGACGACGACGACGACGACGGCGGCGGGGCCGCGGAGCGCAGAGCGGCTTTTAAGCACCACGTAATCACGCAGTCGTTTCGCTAACGTCCTTTCCAGCGTTCGGGTCCTCGACAGAGACGCGCGTCGCTGGTTACGTGAAAGCTGCACCTCGTACGCGAGAGCAACGTGTGAAAGAAGAGGGAAGATTAGAGGTTAAGATTCAATTTTCAACTGACGCCACGCTCTCTTTGTGCGCGGCCTCGCTTTTGCTCCACCGTTCTGATAGATCTCTGAATAGATGGGCCGAGAGGATCCGACGCGAATACTGATACCGCGCAAAAGTTTGCGGACAGGGAACCTCGTCGTCGAACAAAGAGCCACAAATTGACGATACGCGGGTCTAATTATAAAGCGACTATCACGAGTGGCATCGTGTCAAGATCTAATCGCGTGACGACGGGGCTTGCGTGACGCACCGGGCCCGGTCGTAGATCCGTGAAAACGCGGGGCTACGCACGCAATACGAGCCGAGATTTATAATTCCTTCAAAAGCGAGAGGGGCTAAATGGGCGTGTGGAGAGTTCGCCGGCCTTGATTTGTCGCTTAAGACCGTTTTCTTGGCAAATTGCGTGGCCGCGCGGTCGTACGTTTATCTCACGCGTTCTCCCCCCATGAACATGATTAATAATATGATTTACGATGTGAACCATTGATTAAGAGACGATCCGATTGTCCGAATTTGTTTGTGCGACGTCGAGAGAGCTGATATTCATTAAAAGCGCAGCGAGTACAAATGAAAAACGGGAACGGGCGATCGTTGATGAGAATTTAGAGGTCTAATTTATTTTTTCCGCTAATTCTGTCTGCGGCCGAGGAAAATACGTGGCGGAGACTTGAAATTCTCGTCGAGGGACACAAAGCGACGTAATTAAATAACGAAATTTCCCGCGTCCCGTCGGCTTTATTACAAAATTCCGCCGGCAATCAGCCGTCAATCGAATAAACAACCGGCCGCGTCGCCTTCATTCCTTTCCCAGCGCCGACCGAATCACATTGATCGGGCGCGATGCCGGGAGGAAAAAATCGCGGGCGAAAATGCGCGACGAAGAAGCGATCGGAACGCGCGCCGGGTTCGATATCAATTTTTCCAAGGGAACGAGCGCTCATCGACGCCGATTAATTAAATTAAGCATCTACTGCGTGACGTTATTAACCTCGAATTAAAAATAGCCTGGGAATCGACGGCGTTCGATCGGGCTCGCGTATGAATGGGCGAAACGAAAGAAAAAAGAACGCTACAGGAGGAAAGTGGAGAAAAAATAGAGAGAGAACTGGGGATGGGGAAAAAAATTGGTACGATGCGTCACAGGACGACGTCGATCGGTCCTCGAAATTTCCAACGGAGAATATCGTCGCGGCACGCATCCAGCGGTGAAACGGTGAGAGTTTCATGGAAAATACAACGTCCGAGAGCGTCGCTCGTAAACGTCCATTGGCAACGCGGTCTCACGGTGGCCAGCGTCGTGGGTCGCTAGGTAGGTAGATACGTCATTCGTCGAAACGACGACGAAACGGTTCCGCACCTGCTCGGTCTATAATTCCGAGACGTTCGTTTACATTCCGACGCGACGACCGTACGAGAGCAATATTTTTACAGAGCCGCAGAGGAGAGAACACGCGGGTCGCCTGTTGGCCGCGTCTCTCTCTCTCTCTCTCTCTCGCTCGTACCCGCGCGTCTATAAATCTATTAATAAAACGACGAGACTCCGTTAATTGAACGAGGAGGATGCGGTAACTTCGCGTAAACGGACGCGTCCATTAGCCGTGAAATATAGAAATAACGTATCGAGGGTAACTTGTAACTAATATCCGTGCCACCGCGAGCAAACGGAAACGTCGCCCGATTATAAATGACGCGCTGCAACTTTGTACCCGGCGTTAGGCAAGCCAAGGATCACGACGGTACACGCGCGCCTATTTTTCGCGGAATAAACGGCGACATAAAATTCGCGAACGTTTCGGCGAGGAGGAGGAATCAGAGGGGCATCGATTACGCCGCGCGGCGTGAATGTTAAGAAACGTGTGCGGCGAGGAGGGCTCGAAAACTTGAACGAGGTCAAGAAGAGGAGCGCAAGACAGCGGTGTGTCTGGGTCTGTTCCCGCCACGTATCCTCGTGATAACTGCGCGATAGAATGTTCTTTTAAATTTCCCAGGTGGATCCGGCGGGCGCGCTCGCTTTCGCGACGTCTTTATACGGTTTCCAACGAATACCTATGCGTCTTGTGTGCCGACCCATTCAACCGTTCGTTCGCCGGGAAGCCACGTCCTTCGAGAATAAGCGAATATCGAGGATGTCGCGCGAAAGTGGCTGCGCGCTTCCACTCCTGCACCGGCGGCCTGTCATTTTTCACGTGTATAACTCGTGCCTGGATTTCGAGCCGAGGAAGGAGCAGGAGCCCGGCGTTACAACGAAATTGTAGATACGCGCATCATTTTTTCTCCGCGCTCCACGCTCCTGACGTTTAATTTCGAACCGCGAAGGAGCCAGGGCCAAGTCACTCGAATTTGTCTAATGGCGGAGCGTTCCGCGGCGCGCGATGATGGACGGGAAACCGCGAAAGGGAAATGCAATTTGAGTGATGCATCGTTTAGGAGGATGCGACCGCGCAATTACCGTTCGAATTTTTTAAACGTATACCAGTTTTAAATCGCGGCGATCAAACGTGACGGCGGCCCGTTTTGCGGCCGGAAGATTTAAACGCGGAGTTCAGTGATTAATTCGAACGAGAAAATCCTCTATACCGGGGAGCGTCTCCGGCGCGTAATACGCATTATCCAGCAGCAAACGCATGTCATTTGTCGCTTGCGCGGCGGCTTGTTATTAGTTTTGACACCGATGTCCGGGCATGTTCCAGATCGCAGTTTGCGGTCGGTTAACGGCGGCAAAAAGCGCCGGCTGACGTTCCAAAAAAACGAAGGAAACGGGAGTAGAGGAGGAGGAGGAGCGAAAAAGGAAAAGCGACGAGCGGACGAACGTACTATGTACGAGCGAGCGAACGAACGAACGGGAGCAACAAGAAGAAGAAAAATAATGAAGCGTGTCGAGTACGCGGGAAGCGAAGAAGAGAGAACCGCGCGGATCGACGTGTGTATGCGTGCACGCCAGCATCACACAGGGACGAACGGTGACTCCCGGTGGTATTTATATAGAGGCTGGATCGTCGCCAAAATGCTAGAACCGACCCTATCTATCGTCAAAAACACGGCACACCTCTCCTCCTCCTCCCTGCCTCGCTCTTCGTCTCTCTCGCTCGATCATTCCCACGTCTCTTATCCGCCTCTCCTCTTCATCCTCCTTCGCCATCTTGGTCTCTTGGCCGAGGAGGCGACAACCACGAGTGCACACATCCACCGGATGATAGCCAGAATGTATCTACAGTGTCGTGCAAAAGTCTTAGGCCACCTGCCTTACTAGATTTGTCCCGCAGTCAAACGCACTCCTAACATATGATATACTGTTTAATTGATGCGATCCCGAGTCGAAAATTTAACTATAATGTGAATCTTCTAGACCTAAATGTACCCCAGTTTAGATCTATTAGATCTAAAAAGTAGAACTAGTGGAGTTATCTCAGAACTTAGTATTTGATATAACTCTAATCAGGAACTACAAAAATCTCAAATTATATTTCGGTCCGTTCACGAAAGTAGTTATAATTTAGTTCTCCAAGTAAGAGATTGGAACCTAAAGGCCTATTTAAGGATATATAAGATTTTCTTAGAATCCTCTGAAATATTTACTGTGTTATATAAAATCATTTTACAAACTATGTGCATTTGAATCTGATATGCATCTGAAATGAATTATTCTGTTTATTCTTATACTTCCTGTTATAAATTTAAAAAAAAAGCTTTAAAACAATCTAATTTATACAATAGAATCTTTTCCTTCTCAATCTTATTTTTTTCTTTTCTTTCTCAGCAACTAAGCGAAAGTTTGTGTTATTTGTTTACAAAAATTATTAAAGAAAAATAATAATAATTTCGCGATAAATTGGGTGAAGGTAAAAGAAATTCTTGATCTACAATATGAGTCAAAAAAACGTAGCTATCATGGGGTTCTCTCAGTGCACATGTCCTCAAGTATTGCCAGCCAATGGACTGTTGAGGACAATGTTAAGTTTCATAAATACTGTTATGAACCTATAGGATCTTTTCCTAAACTCTTGAAGTAAGGCTTGACGGACTAAATTATATTTGATAAACTCTATTTTAGATCTACATCCTTTATAAGCGGACATAACGACTAGATATAGGTTCAAATTACAATTAAATTTACTCTTATATTCCTATGCTCAAGATATGATTTCGACCTCCATATCCTTCTGCAGGATAAATAGCTTCAAAACCATAATTATTCTTTCGACTCGGGATACCAGAGACACAAGACTTACAATCTTTCTCTCTGAACATTAAAAATAATTCTTAGATCAATATGAATACTTTTGTTCTTCCTTTATTTATGTCACACAGTGTACAATATTTTATTATACTAAATGTTACGTGATGCGAGTATTATTTAATATTTCTTGCCAGACGGTCCAACTGACTTTTGCACGATACTGTATCTAAGAACTTGTAGGTAGGTAGGTAGCTTTCGCGGGCTGTTCCTTGGAACCGCACTCCAGCAGCTTTATTTGTCAACCACTTTGTGGCTGTCCGACGAAATTAAAGGCCCCGGCGTTTCGTTGATGACGAAAGACATCATGCATCGTAATATCGTCTTAATATCGTTGTTGACACGCGACGCGGACCGCGACTCCCGCTCGTGATGCATAGTACACTCTAAATTGCCAAAGTATGCGTAATTTATCGGTCATCGTTAACGAACCTCCCTGCTACCGACGCGAAAATTGCAGGGAGAACAAAAAATACAGATATTTTTAGTACAATCGACGTAGATTAGTACATACGATTTTCTAACAGGGATTTTTGATAATGTTACAATGCTATCTTTGAGTACTTGAAGAATAAAGAGACGAAGCACATTTTAGTAGTACACGTAACAGCGTTCTATCCAACAAGTGGAACACGGCTGTTTACTTAAAACATCGGAAGGAATAGAAGTCGGGAGTGACAGAAAGAATCCGAACGAATGATTCAGCGTCGGTTGAATAATCATCGCGCGTTACGAAAATATAAACGAGCCGTGAAGTAAGATTTATGAACGCTCGCGGGGAAAAACAACAGCGACGCGAGATTCGGTTTTATTAGAAAATACGAGCTTATGTTTAGTTAATGGACTTGTTACGTGGGTGATAGAGGAATCAGTCCATCCGAGATTATTTTACGAGCATAATAAAAGGTATTCAGCGGTACGTACGCACACATAATATCTACGGAGGGTGATAAAGTCCAATATCTTCTAGAAAGGCTAATACTATTTTGCATAGATTTGCCTTTTATAGCATATCTCAATTTAATGGACGCTTTTAGTACCGTACTTAGAACAGATGATTGACTCATATGTCACGTATATTACGAACTTCCATTTCAGTGCTGCGTCAAACGTTTCCTACTTACACACGTCTTTATACTAATTTCGTTCAGCCTCGTAACAACATCCAGTTCTAACATTTTATTCAAATCGAACTTTTAAAGTGAAGAGAATTTCGTTGCTACTGACTGGCTCTTCACGTCGCAACGAAGCCGATGATTAATGGGCAGCGATGGGAAACGTCACCGATACAACGCTCAGACGGTGTCGATTACGTAAACGGACTTGAAAATAAGCCTTCATTAATTTGCACCGTATTAAAACGCCAGACGGCGTTTTTAAATTTGATGAATAATCGGACAATGCATTCGCGTTAATGACCTCGATTTTTCGATAATTATGATTCGATCTGATCGTGTGTCGCATGGTTATTCGTATCCTTGACCATATTAATAATTAACAGCAGATGAAGACATTATTTTGTAAAATACAATTATACTGTATATATATATATAAAATACAATTATACTGTATATATGTAATATTTCCTTATTTTATGATTGAGACACCTTTTCTTATTTCATTTTTTATATCTAGCAGACGAATTATATGTCCAAGTACGTACAAACGATGGACCAAATATTTATAAACCGCGACGTATATACCTTCAGAGATGAATGCGCGAGTTTGTAACTAGGAATTCGGAATTTTCAATACATGAAATTGAACTCCGGTAATTTCCTGTATACACGGCGCGCGTCTACTTTCATCGCGTCGTCATACGTTCAAAGCAGCAGAAGCAAACAGGCAGAAGCGATCGAGGTTCGACGACAAAAGCATTAAGTAATCAGACGCAACAACATTTCCGATTGCTTTCGCGTGTACGTCGCAGACAGACAGACAGGCAGCAGCGGTGCAGGCTCATAAATTCTGAACGCGTATCAAAAGGAGAGGGAGCGCGGAGCGGTGGCTCAAAGAAAAATCTTCAGAGGGTTATTTTTAGAGAGGCACGCGCGCGCGCGCGTCGCAGAAAGAATATCGGGGAATCCATTCGAGTATTCCGGCCGTGAGGATCCGCGATGCGACCAGATATCCGCGTTGACCACCGAACATTTCGAGGCAATGACTATTCCTCGACGACGACGACGGGCTCCGCTGCTACCGGTGCCGGTTATCGAGGAACAGGATTTTAAAGTCGAACCACCGTATAGTCCGCCGATTTTATCGGCCCTTTCGTGTTTTCGTTCATAATCCGAGTAGCTCGCCCCGGGGGCCTTGCCCCGGGATCGCTCTTTGACTCTTCGGCCTCCGTTGCCTTGCCAAGAAAAAGAGAAACCGACTATGATACGGTTCAGCGAAGATAAGATACCATTTCCAGGCTCTCTATATGTATCTCGAAAAATTGCGAACGTTACTCCTCCCGTCGAGCGATATTTCAAGGTTATTTAATTAACATTTTTAACTTTTGCGTTTTCGTAGTTTCGCATAAACGGGGCGATCCGCGTGTTCGCGGAGCCGTTCCGCGAAATAATTGCGAGCGCGGGTCGCGGCCGGCGACAATAAAAGTCTTACCGCGGCGGCCAAACAAGAAGATACAAACTGAAAGAGGATAATACTGTGAAAACTGGGAGCACGGGGGTGAAAGCGGCGTCCGTGAATTTCTTTCTCGTGGCCGTCGTCGTCGTCGTCGTCGCGGAGTTGCGCCACGACCGGATAGTACGGGACAATGGGGGCTCTTTTTAGAAATTCCCCCGTTACGCCCGGAGCGAGGTCCGCTTAATTTCGTACACCGCTCACGGCGCCGACCCCTGCGGCTCATATTCGGAAACATTCGCGCGAAATTTTCACCGTCCGTGTCTATAGGTGGTGCCGTCGGTGCTAAACGCGCACGGGGAGCCTCGAATGGCTTTTCAGACACACCGTCGCGTCGCGGTGAACTCGCGGAATTGTTCGCTCGTGCGTGTTCCTTCAACGGGAGAGCCTCTCTCTCCTCCGCGCTTCTAAGTGTTTGCGAATGTTCCGCGAACTGCGCCGTGAATACAAATCGCGTCGATCCCGATTAAAAACTCCACGGTTTTTCAACGCCGAATCGTGCGGATACCACGTTTATTTATTTTTCGAGTAAAATGGCCAAATTATTCTTGATTCTTGGAGTTCAAAGTAAGAAGACATGGTCGTACAACTTGTTTCAGGAGTTAACCCTTTGGGTACGGATTTATTTGAGAAGATGTTTGCATGTGGAACGGATATAATTTTTGGTTGCTTGGAGTTGTATGTAAAAGCAGTACATTTTAAGTAAGAATTTATTTATTTCTAAAATATTGGTGACATACGTAGTATTAAGATGTCTTCAAGTAATCAGAATTGCAAAACAAAAATAAATTAATATGCTTATAACAAGCACGACGTGTCTCAGACGTCAAATGTACCCAAGGGGTTAAAAATGAGTCGGTCACTATTCTTCCGTTTAACACTGACCCATTTCTTTCACGCAACCGGTTCGGAAGTTTCCCGGCCGTGGGAGACAATCGTTACGCAAGGTAAGACAGTTGGAAGAGTTGTTCGCGCGTTCAGTTCGGGCGCTAAGGGGAGCTTAATTAGCGCAGCGAATTTCCACGATATTATTATTTGAACCGGGTGTGGCGGAAACGGTATCCGGCGCGCGAATTCTCGGCTTAAGTAGCCGGCTAGTAGTAACAGGTACAACCGGTAAGGGCGCCGTGAAAAGTTTCAAGTAGCTGGTACTACCGGCGAGCAATTAAGAGGGATCATTAAAGCGAAGATATCGCGTACGCTTTAAAAGCGATCGTCAACCGGCCGATGCGATAACCGTAAAAGAATACGAGTGCCGGTATTAACGCGCGAGAGAGGGAGAGAGAGAGAGAGCTGTCATTTTGCACGCACGATCGGGCAGAGAGATGAAATCAAGAGGACCCGCCTGTTATTATTATTCCCCTAAATTGATGTAACCTAGTTTCCGCGGAAGTTGCTCGTTCAATTAAAATTACTGCTTTAAACCAACACGAAAACTTGTCGTTCCTGATTAAAACTTTACGATTTGTTAAGTTATTACGATCACGCGATTTAATGGGTTTTAATTAAGATAGATGATAGAATTCGATGATTTACGAGCACCGGGAAGTATCCTAAGACCCGATGCTATCTTTCAAACGATCTTAGTTTTAATTCAGTCGTTCGTGATCGTCTGTTTCTTTGTACAATCATATCTCCTTGTTTGGCGCAGCGAAAAACAATCGGTCGCATGACGGGTGCACCAAAATTAGCCGGTTCTCTTCTCGGTGACAGTCAGATTCCGCGGCAATTTGCAATGCAGTTGTCTAATGTCGCGCGCGCTGGCCGTTACGCATTGTTTCGCATCTGCGATTTCGTGACAGGGAACACTCGTTGGCAGACCGCGGAGACCTCGAGACGATCTTAATGGTGGGACGCACGCTAAGTTGATTAGAATTGCGACGGGACGCTTTGTTAAGCGATTTTACCGCCTCTTACCAGCTATTTCCGATACAAAATGAGATGAAGAAGACTTAGATAAAGAAAATGCATTTTTAAATTTTCTATAATAAAATGTTTAGAAAAATTTTTGATTGAAAATATCCATTCCTGATGTACATTGGCATAATAGAGTGACCAGATTGTGTGTAGAATATCTCAATTCTAATCTTTTTAATAAAAAAATGATTCTACTACAAAAATCAGCCCTTGGAGTTCTGGAAACGGGTTTTAATTCAATAAATTTGAGCTTCTTTTTCATTAAAAACATTAATTTCGAGATATTCAGTCCACAATATTAGAATCACTTTATTATGCCACTGTCTATAATTATAATTCTGAATTTTTAAATCGATTGGCAGTCTACTTCGTACAGAACGTAGCCATTGGCGAATTTGAAATCCATGAATAGAAGTCGCGTTCGATTGGCAAAAAGCAAGATGGATTAGGGGTCGGCGAATAGCGGTTGGGACGCGAAACTAGGACGACCATTTAAGCGCGTTAATTAAAGAACCTGAGATGTCCAAAGCAACACCGATATCAATCAGCCTGATTATCGCGTGGATGCATCAAATGGTACAGAAATATTCATCCGGAAGACGAGAAACGAGAACAGCTGTCGATGCTTGGCCCCGATGCGCCCGCCGTGACGTTCGACGCACGTGGCAGCCGTGTGTCACGCATATAAACGACTTTTCCGATTTTCGAATGCACATACGTACACGGCCCGCGGCCACGGCGACTGCTAGATACAACGATACACGCCTCAGAGAAAATAATGAAATGGCGTTCAAATCAAAGGAACAGATACTGGCGGCCGATAGGACGACGAGAGGAAAAATTGAAGATTCAAAAATCCTATGACCGATAACAGCCGACCGTGCAGAGATTCTTTTTTCAAGATAATATCCACTATGATAGATGAATATAAAATCGGTATCAGCGCGGGCGTGATTAATGCGCGAGGCGGTATCGTTAATCAGAGGATCCGAGCCATTACTTAACGAATTAATTAATAATTGTATTACGTCGATTCGCGGAAATACAAATCTGAACTTCTATATCCTGACTCTATCATGCGCTCGCAATTAGCCCAATTACAAATCGACAATCTAGTCGGTTTCTGAAATAAACGATGACTCAGAGCGTCTCATTAACGTGAGATATGGACAAAGTAATAGTAGAATTTCAGCTAAATATAATCGCAAGAATCGTTCATAGAAAATGCTTAATTAATTGCGCGGGCCATCATCATACTTAGCCGTGTTCCTTTTACGGCTTGTAAAGCTTGCAATCAACGGGGATCCGTGTTTTCCGTGCACGCACAAATAAGCACCGATCTTCCCCTTTATATCCCAAGTAAAACAGTAATCACGGGCATACATATTCATGTTTATTTGTAAGGGAAGCGAAGCGAAACCGGGGGAATTGGTGATATCGAGCACACCACGGGCCGGCCGCTAGTTTTTAATTTCCATTCCCTTTCTCTCTCCCCCGGTGCTACGGTATTTGCGCCGTTTGAAACATCGCATCGATTCGAAAGAGGCGATGTTTCCGTGTCCGAGGAGCGGATACTTCAAAGGAACCCGTTCCCGGTGCTTTTAAATCCAATATTAAACAGTTTAAGTGAAGCAATTTTCGATAAAAACCCTCGGCCGGCTGGGCAACTTTTCTACCTCGGACTCGCGTGGCTGCAATAACTCCGCCCGAAGCGCGAGAATCATCTTTTCAACGTCCACCCCGGAGAGTCCCGGGGGTTAATTCGAAACGATCGGGGGGGACGTTCGTACGGAGAGAAAGAACGCGTTTATCCCAAACCCCCTTTGTTGTTCTTCCTCTCTCTCTCTCCTTCTCTTTCTGTTTCTCATTCCGTTAAATTCGAGGATTGGATTTCTCGCCTGTGGCGTGGGCGTAACAAGTTCTGTCAATTTCCACTTGCAGCCCGGTCGATATTGAAATGAAAATCAAAGCTGTGCGGAAATATTTATCGCGATCGCGGCCGAAGGGTGGATAGGGCGAGAGGGAGAGAAAAAAGGACAGGGAGGAAGCGAGCGAGCGGAAAAGCCACGCTAATCCGAGACTCTAACCCGTACAGGCGGAAATGAATCGCGAGTAAGATTCCCGATATAACGGCAGAAGAAAAATCGCAACGGGACGGGGTAAGTTATATCCGTTCGTTTTCATCCCCCGCGCCCCCCGTCGCCTCGCGTCGTTCCGTATTTTTGTATCGGATGGGTCCGGCTTTGAAATTATTCCCGTTTCTACCACATTTCCTGCGGGTCTCCTCAAACACGATCAGATGTGAAAGCAAAGGAGAGTACCGGACGGTCACTTCTCGAACTCGGCGATTTTCAAGAGTTGATGTTTCATTACAGAGAAAATTCACTTTCTCAAAAATTAATCTTACAAGATTGTATCTCATAAAATATTAGAAAAGATAATTTCTATAAAATATATGAATGATTAATTGAATCCTTGGCGAACGAGAGAAATCTGAGACGAGCAGTAGATTAAGCCATTATGGTCAGACAAGGAAAGTTCGTATTCTTCGTATCGTACCATTCACGAAAATTTTCAGCTGATACAATC
>SMSR01015999.1:199146-235727 GCA_019453355.1 Ceratina japonica | reverse complement strand
AAAAAAAAAAAAGAGAAAGAGAGAGAGAGAGAAATGAGACCGCGAAATCTGGCGGGGCGACGACGACGACGACGACGTGACGCCGGATCCAGGTGGCAACCTTTAATTAAAATCTTCGGATGCGAGGGAACGATCCCGTCGGTTGAAATGAGGCGAAACGACGCGAACGGGTCCGCGTGGCGGTACGTACACGCGCGAAGTAACGTCTCATTAGGTGCAGATTGACCTAATTACGAAAGGAAACGTCTGGCGCACTCGAGAACCGGCCGCATCTCCTCTCCGTCTGCAGTTGGTGTGTTGCCTGCCTAACTGTGTAAAATTGGAAATCGTTCTCTATTTATAGTGCTTTTCCGATAGGGTCACCGAAGCCGGACAAATATGGAACACAATGTACGGCGCCGACAGCGAAGCCCGAGTCAAACGTCCCGCGTTCCCCCTTTCGCTTCCGCTTCTCTTTCTTTTTCATATTATTTTTTTTTTCCTTTTTGCTACCCTTCTTCTCTGAATGGAGGCGCGTTATTATTTTTACGAGCCGCTGTAGCGGCAACCTTGACTCCGGGTATCGATCCGAAAAGTGTCACGAACGCCTCGTGGAAACTCGGAAAATTGTAACCCGGTTGCTCGCGCCACCAGAAACATCGTAGACGATAAACGGAGATGAACGGCTGTCACCGGTCGCGCGAGCTGTCTCTCTCCAGGTCAGAATTTCACGTTTTCCCGGAGAACAGTTCTGAGAGGGAGTTTCGTTGTTACGCGTCGTCGAACCGCGATACAAGCGTTCGATTAATCACTTCCCGGTTATTCGAATGCGCCTGGTCCGATATCGACTTTCCACAAGCGGAGCAATTAGATACTCACTCCAACGTGAAATAGTAAAGCAAGAGTTCAAGAATAAAGACAATATGAAATGCCCACATACATTAAAAAAGCTTACGTTCCTCAATTCCCTGTTAAAATGAATTAATCGACGAACGGAGATCGTTGTTGAATCAACGCGAACGGAATACCTGAAGCGATGTAGGAATTTTAATGAATTGATGAAGTGGTGAACGAAAGAGTCGAGCGAACATTCCAAGTTCAACTAGTCCATCGTACATCTGTCATCGCGAAACGTATTACGCGGTCCTCACTTCCCTAACTGTAACGTCAAGCAACATTACCATCGATCATCGCCCGGCACGCGATCGACAATTACGTTAATTGACGTCTACGCGATGAATTAGCCATTTCGGTAAATTCCCGCAGCGTGGAACGACGTGACGAAAGACGGTCTCGCGTGACGAAGAAATCACCGGAGAACGGAAGTCGGAGAACGCGCACGACCGGCGGTGATCATTAGGCGGGTAAAAATCAGTCTCCTTTACCTTGTCAACGAGATCGTCCGGTTTCCCGCCGAAACAGTAGCCGGAACAACAAGTTCCTCACATTTTCCTTCGCCGGCTCGGCGCGCTCTCCCGCTGGGGCACAACACAATTTCCTCCCTCGCGATCACTGACTCTCCGGCAAAAGGGTAGCGGTAAAACGAAAACAAACGACGGGAGACTGTAAACAGTGGACCTCCCACACCTCCCAGAGGTCGAACCGGCTCTCCTCCTGCTACTTCTTCTTCTTCTTTACTTTCCTCACACTCGAACCGCGTGCGAACGCACTCTGCTATGGCGCCGCTGTCCGCAACGTTTTTCACCGCGACGCGGCACGCGTTCACCAATGCCCATCTCTGTTTCCCGCGGGGCGACCGCCGTTCGCCGGCGACCGAGGAAGCGAGCGAGCGATTCGCCGGCGCGTCACCGAAGTTCACAGGTTCGGGGGACCGGGTTCACCCTCGCGGCACTGAACACGGGGCGCGCGTTCGTCACACGAGCACCACCGACGTATCTCTGCCGATCTCACCGGTTGACAGGTAACACCGGGGGGGGGTTTCGCCGGCGCGGGTGTCACGGGTTCACAAATCGGCGCGCACACGATCGCGCGCGCGAAACGACGATTACTCGAACGGCGCGATGACTAGGAGGTCGCGGACTACTACGACGAAGACACGGCGGCGGCCGGCTCTCGCGAGGACCTCTTCCGCCGCACGATTCATGACCACCGACGGAGAGCACGTCGCTCTCGTGGCGACGACTGCGCCACTGCGCGGTATCTCGCCGAAACGATCCCCGACGTGGCCACGCGAGAGGGGTGAACCAGAGCGTCGGAAGAGAGAAGAAGGGGGATGCTGGATAGGGAAGGAGGCAGGTGGATATCGCTGCGCCCGTACCGATAGTGGGCTACGGACACTGTTCGACGAAAGAGAGGGTGTCTAAGAAGGAGACACGTATTTATATATACGTGTACATAAAGATGTATCGTCGCACGCGTGGACCTCCACCTGCGTATATATAGATCGATACGCATGCTCGAGATCGCAATGGGCGACGCGGGGACCGATGGTCCCTCGAATGGTCCCAGGCCGGACTTGACTCCGAATGTACGAACATTTTTGACGATCGGATACGTTTCAGATGTTGGTCGCGTCGTCAGGGCGCCCACCACCTGTGGTGCTCACCCTCCGCGCGGCACATTTGCGCGCACACGCGTTACCCCCTCAGTTCGCTCCTACCCCTTTAACCAGATAATCGGGCGAATTGTAAATTCTCGTCTTCTCGCTGCAAGCGTTCGCCTTCGTGCACCACGTGACGCGAGTCGAGATACGGACTCTCGTGACACTTGCGTGCGTCGAGCTTGCAAGCTTGCGATCTCGCATTCCGAGAAGCGTAAGTTCGCGTAACGCGAACGATGTAACCAGGCATCGCTTTTTGACGGACCGTAGATAAAGAAGCGTGTTGCAAAATGCAACAAGTATAACAGCGGGGCGAGTCAGTATTTCCGAGATACGTAGCGGTGCAACCACCAACAAGTGGAAAGCTCGAACCGGACTTGTTACTATACCAAGAATGTTATCGCGCGCTGTCAGCGTAAGTTGCAGCGTTTTAGCACGTTTTCTTACGTACCGCAGAGGCTCGCAGCCGGCGCGGCGGTTACGCCGACACGTTCCACGAAAAAATGCAGCGTCTGGTAAGCTTCTCGTTTCTTAACGGAGAAGAATATATACCGGCGATACCTCCGTAAACACGGATTAAGGGAAACGGGCCCGGTGTAACGTTACCTAATGCCCGTGGAAAAACAAATCTATTTGACGCACAGCTTCTGTTAATTGTCGCCGCGGCCCGCGGAATTTTCGTTATTCCCTGGGTACNTCACGCTCCAATTCCTGCGCGCGTCGCTTCACCCTGCGCCACGATTGATACAATGATTTGTAACTTATTTTCGAGTGACTGATTCATGCCCTAAACGCGCGCACCAATTCCTGTACAATTTCAGCGGTAAAAAAATCTTTTTTCTGAAAGAGTTGCGGTTTGGAAAATTTTACNGCTGGAAACGTTCTCTCACCCGATCGGTTATTGTCCCGGGTGTTATGACTTCTCCCGTCTTCGAAGTTTCTTTGCGCCCGAGAATAATTTTCTTCCCCCGGAGGGAAATGGAAATCGATAGCGGCGTGGACGACCTACTTATTTCGAACAGTCATCGCTTGGCAAGCGAGTCATTCTGTACCGGGTGAACAAATTACCGTAGCCGCTTCTGTATCGTCGCTTGGTTTCTCCACCAGTGAATAACAGCGGGACGGAACGCGTGCCAAAAATGATTACACGAAACNCACAGTATTCCCGGCACGGAATTACGACGCCGCTGCCCACCCGGTCTCCCCGTTTCCTTTCCCCTCCCCGCTGGAAACGTTCTCTCACCCGATCGGTTATTGTCCCGGGTGTTATGACTTCTCCCGTCTTCGAAGTTTCTTTGCGCCCGAGAATAATTTTCTTCCCCCGGAGGGAAATGGAAATCGATAGCGGCGTGGACGACCTACTTATTTCGAACAGTCATCGCTTGGCAAGCGAGTCATTCTGTACCGGGTGAACAAATTACCGTAGCCGCTTCTGTATCGTCGCTTGGTTTCTCCACCAGTGAATAACAGCGGGACGGAACGCGTGCCAAAAATGATTACACGAAACACATTACCTCGTTCTGAACCGTAATGCCACGGTTCACGGCAACGTAGAGAGGATCTTAAAAACTTCTACGTTACGAACAAATAAAACGTCGATTAATTAAAATCAAGGGAAATGATTTAATCCGTTTCCAGTAAAGTTCGATGGTGATCTGTTTTTTATTCTGTCTGTGCAACGAGTTCCGTCAGGATTTTGGTCCGCAGGTTTCGAACGGGAGAGACACGAGCCCGAAGGGCAGGGAAGGTTCTATTTCTGATGGTTGATGGGATCGACGAGACGCGTCAATAGGAAAGGCACGGGTCGACGAGGCTTAAGCACATTAGCTCGGGAAAATTACGATCGACGAATGTCAGGAGCATAACGAGCGTAGAAAAGCGGTGCCGTAAATCGCGGTAATGGCGCCGCAGGGATCGTCTCCTTTTTGCTGAGGCCGCTGGTTCGCCGGACTTTTTGCAAAAATACAGCCGCGCGGAACTTAGAAATTTCGAGAGCGGGACCGAACGAGAAAAGGACGGGGACGCGAGCGACCGAACGGATTTACGGAGTGCGGAAAGAGCGGCACCCCATTTGTCTCGTTCACCTAATTAACTGCCGCCGCGAGACCAAATAAAGCCGCTCGATTTAATAACAATTTTACCGCCGCCGATGCTAACGCACGGATCGTTAATTCCTAACGCTCGTTCCCTTTTGTCTCTTGTTCTGTAACCGACACGTTCGCCGCGATATTTTCGGAGGCGGGACCACGCGCGAAACGCCTCGGCTCGCGTCGCCCGAAACGGCGGAACGCAATTTTCAATTGACTCGAATANGAGGCGGGACCACGCGCGAAACGCCTCGGCTCGCGTCGCCCGAAACGGCGAAACGCAATTTTCAATTGAATACTCGAATCCCAATAAAAAGAAAAGAAGAATATGAATTTATATATACTCGTGTCATTCGTAACAGCACTTCTTTTTATATTATCAAGAGCATCCGAGTAAATAGGAATGAGTCGCTTTACTGCTGCGCGATGTTGAAGAAAAAAATTGGGAGAACGTATTTATCCAACGTCTGGGGTACCGGACGGCGCGACGACGTCTTTTTGATCATCGCGATAAAGGCGCATCCTTTTAATTAATTCCCGAACGTTAAACTCAAACGGGGGGGCGGGGGGCCGGGGATCTTGAAGAATTTTTAACAGCATCAAATAAACTGCACGTTCCTCACTATTTACTCGGTCGCGTTTTAGTCTTTCCAAGTACGGTAATAAATCTCCTCAAGGCAGCGTACGCTCCGTAGTGGCTGTATGTACATACGTACATAAATATATACACAGCATTTATATACTTTCTTTCCTTTCGCCGAGATTCTGCGAGGGCTCGGATTTAATTAAAATATTCTATGCGCTTCTTATGCCGACATGAAGAGTATATACGCGGCAGCGTCGTATTCTTTCTAATATAATATTCATTTTACGAAACGTCCGTCGGATAACAAGAAGAGGGGAAAAAAAACGAAGTTAACAGCCGTACTTCGGGATTTCTCGTTTTAACGGATAAGTAAATTAAAATATCCGTATTAATACGGATTAATATCGTGTGCGTGAGAAAAAAAANGAAACGTCCGTCGGATAACAAGAAGAGGGGAAAAAAAACGAAGTTAACAGTCGTACTTCGGGATTTCTCGTTTTAACGGATAAGTAAATTAAAATATTCGTATTAATACGGATTAATATCGTGTGCGTGAGAGAAAAAAAATCGGCGAGGGGCGGGAGGGGTAAGAAGCGCGGCGGCGGCGGTGGTGGTGGATCGAAATGGATGACCCTTTTAAGAAGACCAGAATGCATTCAGCGGAATGGAACTACGCTCCATAAATCTACGGAGAAATCAGAGTTTTCATGGTGTTGCGAATTTCCTTTCCCTCCGCTCTCTCACTCCCGCGCTGTTTCGTGCTCGGTCCATCAGACCGTGCATATGCATTCTCCACTTTACGTTTTGAACGGGAAGTATGACTTTGCATGAATTAAACGACGGGGGGACGTAAAATCTTTTACGAGCAATTCCTCAATGTAAAACGCACGTAAAAAACGCGGCCCTTAGGCAATCGACGTTCATTACTTCCTATTACAGCAAGGACGTTCTAACGACGTTAATGCGTGTGGATATGCGCATTTTAAATGAAAAATATGATCCCCGTTCCGCGTCTGGCACACAGATATTGGCACCGCGCACGCGGATATTATCAAAATTGGTAATCAAAGTAGAAAATACACCGGAGAGAAAGAGAGAGAGAGAGAGCGGGGTGGGGAGAGAGCTCCATACAGAGAGCATCAAACCGTGCAAATGGCCAGTACCAGTGAATGGATCAGGATGGAAATTCGAATATCGCGATTGGACGTCACATCCGCGGCCAAAACGCCCGAAATGGGGCTGGCCGCGGCGCGCATACGCGCGTTTATACATATTTATTTCTAGAAAAAACGTCGCGACCGAGCGAAGGTTCCGTCACGAGAATTTCTGGCGAGGACTCAACGACACCTATGTATATACCCGTTGCTGGACGGGGGAGACGGACAGGACGGGGACCGCCTCTTTGGCTTCGGATCGACACATTCAAACGAACGACGGTTCTATAGATAAAATGGCGCTTCATTCATCGTGGATCATTTTGTTAAGCCCGGGGTGGCTTACGGGCGGCCATTCACGTGAATCGCGGACAGGGGAGAGCGTTCCGAAAATCTATTTGAATATCGTGCGCCGACCGAAAAGGGCTTGCCCGGGCTATTACCAGAAATTTTCGCTGACGTACATCGAGAGAGAGAGAGCGCGTTCGCGGAGGAAACCGGCGGCGCTCGTACGCAACCCGGTCGCGTAAAAACGCGTCGAAGAGGAGTAGCGCCCGTTAAACGGCGCGTTCTCCCGTTATTCGCTGAAATATAGTGTTAATATTAGCTGGTTAAAGCGCGATCCCGTGTAAAACGCGCTCGAAATTGAACTACGCTCGCCGCGCGCCGCCCGGCGAACGTCGAACCCGTTGTGTATGGATCCTTCCGCGTACAGGATATTACGGCAACTTAGTTCCCTATTTCACGTCAAAGCGCTTTGATTACGCGCGAAGAATTTGAAAACACGTAATTAAAAACTGGAGACTGAAACGAGTTTCTCGCCGAGCCATCTCACACACGGGCGCTTGTCTGGCGTAGAATGTCTCGATCTACTTCTGTCACGAAATTGAAGACCGCTCGTCTGGNCTGGTTAAAGCGCGATCCCGTGTAAAACGCGCTCGAAATTGAACTACGCTCGCCGCGCGCCGCCCGGCGAACGTCGAACCCGTTGTGTATGGATCCTTCCGCGTACAGGATATTACGGCAACTTAGTTCCCTATTTCACGTCAAAGCGCTTTGATTACACGCGAAGAATTTGAAAACACGTAATTAAAAACTGGAGACTGGAACGAGTTCCTCGCCGAGCCATCTCACACACCGGCGCTTGTCTGACGTAGAATGTCTCATTCTACTTCTGTCACGAAATTAAAAACTGTTCTATATTAGAGTATTTATTCTAAATAATTTTATCCTATAATACAATAATAATATCCATTCCTGTGAAAATCCGCCAAGTAAATCGTCAAGTACTTCATTTTTTATTTTAGGCGAGTATAATTTTATTCTGAAACAAAAGGAATTGCAGGCATCCTTTAATTTCGTCCGGCGCGAAAATACTACGGTAGATAGGTAAGTTTCATCAAGTGTGAGTCAATGCACGGGGTAGGTAGGTAGATAGGTAGGTAGGTAGTGGGTAGATGCATATATAAACTCTCCAGCGGCGCGGCAGCGCACCGTTTCGTAGTTGTTCGCCATTCACGCACAGTTGGCCGTGTATCACGGCCCATTGTTTCGAATGGAGTAACTTAATGCATCATCTACGGGTTGATGATGCAGCGCGGATAAGTCTAATTTGAGTTGCTCCGCGTAGTCCCGGGTTCCACGAAGAAAACTTTGCATGAGATGGAGATAATAGTGGTACATATTATTCCGCGTATATTGCGTGTACGAGATGTTTCAGCCGAAGTTCGTAACAACCTACGCGAGTCGAGACCGAGCGCGCCGGAAGCTGAAGTGTTCATGTTGTTTTCAACGCTCTCGCAAGATTTTTCCTCCTGAAATTTTCGAGACTTCGAATTCACGTCTCCGGGCAAAGAGAATCTTTGAACGGCGAACTATCTGGGTCATTATGTCATTTCTAGATCGTCGTAATTTCCCGGTTTGATACGTACAAAAGGCAGGGTATCTCGGCGAACTAACAATTCCACACTCGCTCGTTTAATAAATTAACCGCGTATATCAGCGATCGGCCCCGCCTTCCAGCCATCGAATCCGAATCCCGTGCCGCTGCCAAAATGCCCCTCGAAATCGGCCAGTTACCACAGGAGAATTATCGACAGCCGAACCCCCTTTCGACTCCGCGTGTTTCCATTTCCTATCGGGCCGTGCCAAATGACGTCGAAAAGTCGACCCGGCCACCCCTAACCCCGCGTTGTTATCGCGCCGAAAAATGGAATCGATCCACCGAAGGGTCGAATAGTTTTCGAAATTCTACTCCGCTCCTCGAGGAGAAGTATAATAGAGCTGGAAATCCCAGATCTACCCGCGGCGTATAAAAATACCCAATCTGGGAGCGATCTCAGAACACTGCCAGGAAAATGTCTATCGATCTCTTTATCAGTAATTAGGAGAAGGAAACAGTTTTGATAAAATGGTTGCTTCGATTACCGAACAAGAAGGAAAAAAGGTCGGTAAAATTTGGTTTCCCTTGCTCTATAATAGACGACAAGAGAAATGGCGGAGGAGAAGGACGGTGGAACAAAAAATAGCTGACAGATGATCGGGTGTTACTGTGGCCCGTTGGATTACCGAGCACGTCCGTGGAACTTCGGGTTTTGACGGACGGCTCTGTTATTACTGTCATTCCGAGCCTCCCTGGAGCTTCTGCCACGTTAATCCTTTCGTCATCGCGCGCTCGCTCGCGCGCTAGTCCCGTCCATCGAACTGTTTTAATGAGATGCTCCGCGCTTGAACTTGTCCCCTCGGCTCGCAAATGGAATTTTTAATCTGTCCGTCGCGTCCCTCTGTTTCACCGTTGTTTTTACCGGTCGACGTCCTCGGGTGTTGGCGTTTCGGTAATTGCCAGAGGCTTATCGGCGGTCGTCGCGCTCCCCGACGCCGTGAAATTATGTAGCCGTGAAAATAATCAGGCATTTACCGAGAAATTGTGGGAAACGTTGCACACGCGGAGATTCACAGGCAAACGGAAGTCGGATTGGCACACCAATTATAGTTCATCGAGTTATTACAAACTAAAGAATAGATTTGCTGCGATCCACGTTTTGTTCTAGTTTATAATTCATAACTATTTGCTTTATCGAAAGCCGGCGGCTGATAATCAACGATATGAACCGAAAGAAGGCGGTCGGAACTTACGGTAACGCATAAATTACCTGTCAACCGTGTTATGCAGATCCACGGGGGAGTAGCCGTAACAGAAGAAATAATCCCAGATAAGACGCGGGCGAAGCAAGTTCGCGAGATAAAAACTCCGAACGTCCATCACGAACGCGGTGCCGTTCGTTTCGGTAGATTTAAACTATCCAGCCTCCCTCGCCTCGGTTTGATGCTATCGAGGCCGGAATTAAATCGAGTAGAGACAAAGCGTTTTATCCCGGCATCAAATAAATAATCTTCTATCTTATAACATTTATATTAGGTCGCGCTACTTCGTTAATCTATCTATGACAAATGTTGCTCCGATGTGCCAATGGGTTTTATATAAAATACTAGCAATATGCAATAAAGGATTTTGCTATAGTTCCACGTAACTTGTCACAGATACAAATTGGCTTAAGGAAACTGCTATAACTTTTTGTTACCCTAGCCTCGTATTCTCTTCTAGCAGTGCCATTTTCCAATTAACGGTTTGATAAAAAGCAACTGCGGTATCGATGGTACCAGAGGCTCCCCTGCGCGCGCGCGGGGGAAACGTAATTGGGTTACATCGCGCGAGGATTTATTGCGCGAAGAATACAAGAAGGATTCGGATTGTGAGCATCGGTCGTAGGGAGCCTGGAACCTCCGCGGAGAGCCGTGGCTGGTGCAAATCAAATTAAAATTCCATAGCATCGTTAGAAGCAACCCTCCTGCAGCCGGGAGTACGAAGGAACGCCGGGCCGGGAACATACCTACGGGCGTTCCGCGTGCTTGCGTGACTACCGGAGTTTCAGGGTCGTGCCGAACGCTCGCGAGGTGAGAGGAGCCAAGGGTTGAATTGCTCTTTCTTCTGCCGGCGCGTTCACGGCTACGCGGCTGGTCAGAGAGCTCCGTGCCTCGCCTGGCGATTTTGGGAATGTTACTTTAGTTCGCTGGAATTCACCGTTTGAAGAAATAACAAGGACTGGTTATACAGTGGAGATTGTTCAGAACGTGTGATGGAAGAACAGACTAGCACTATGAATAAAAATTCGTACAAACAAGTATAATGTCGATCATAATTATTCATTTTTATTATTTCGTTTCGTGGANCACCGTTTGAAGAAATAACAAGGACTGGTTATACAGTGGAGATTGTTCAGGACGTGTGATGGAAGAACAGACTAGCACTATGAATAAAAATTCGTACAAACAAGTGTAATGTCGATCATAATTATTCATTTTTATTATTTCGTTTCGTGGTATTCCTTTTTAAATGCCAGCTACTAGACTTTCCTGTCACGTAGTCGGGCACGAAACAGCGATCGATCACCCGGTCCTATGTTACATTTGAAAATGCTGCTGGATGCAATCGGGGCGCAGCGATAAAATCGAAATTCTCCGGCGCGGTTCGATCAAGCGAATCGAGACGTTTGTCTCGGCGAAGTTTCAAGAAATCAGAGGACAACGTTGAAAAGAGGAACGAATTGAATGTTTGTTTTTCGAAGAGGGCCGACTTCGAATCGGTCTTCCTGTAGCTACGGCTAAGAAGGATCGATTCGTCTAAGGGCACAGGCTATCCGTTAACGGGACGGAGTAGCCTCGGGGGAGAGATCCCGAAGCGCACAGACCGGTCCGGGCATCTCGCACGCCAACTCGGCCTCAGATTAATGCCTGTCCCTAGCAGTAACTTATCCCTAGACCGGGTATATTACGGCCCAGCTACGAACGCCTATTTTCTTCCCGGAGTTTTCACTGCTTCACTATCGACAATTTGTCCCGGCGATTATTGAAACGATAAAACTGACTACAGGCTGGCTTGAACGTGAAACATAGGATGCGATCACTGTTCTACTCATCCGATTTTCACTGAAAAGGCGCGGAAGTGTGCTAATTCGTGGATCGTTTTATTCATTCTGAAGAAATCGCAGAAGATCGATTATAAAAAATCGAACGACGTCTCGGGGGGATCGCTTTAAAGCGCGACGTACGGGGGCCGGGAATCGTATTTCCGTCAAGTTAACGAAAGAATCGTTCTGTTCATCGTCGGGCCGGTGGGCAAAGCCCCGAGATTGATGGTTTTGAAACGCCATTATCGGGACTCATCTCAGACGTCGTCGGGCAATTCATTCTACGGGCTGGCTCGCGCGCAGCTAGTTGTATCTTTAGAAACAATTTTGGAAAGTTATCGGCTGTCAAACTGAGACAATCTACGTTCCTCCCGTCAAGTTAACGTCCGTCTACGGCAACAATATATCAACCGAACTCGAGGCCCCAGCCTCCCGGTATAGATATTATGGTCCACTATTGCTGACGCTGAAGGATGGCGAACTATTTTCCTAGCCGGAGAGCTTTCGCCGTTCCTACACCTGTCTCCGGTAAGAATGATAGCGAAGCGAGCTTAACGCCGTGTGGAATTGCATCCCAAATGACCGGACAGTTTTACGTTGCGCCAGGAAATAATTTATCATCCGGATGAACTGGTATTATGATTGGACAAGCTTCGCTTCGATTCAACGACGTACACGTGATCGAAAAAATCAATGCACTGTCATTAAGCGAGGAAATGAACTTCTCAAACAAGATTTGCAATTTTTTAATCGTCTATTTTATGACTAGATTTAAGGAGGATCATCCGGTTAAGGAATTAATACTTGAAAAAAAATTTTAAGTCATTTAGGTACCTTAATGATGAGATATTAATATAAATATTTTTTACAATTTTACATGTAGTCATATGGAAAAGAGTGATTTCCTACACTTCTATCGCTAATTTATTAGGTATTGACCGACAATTTTGAATGAAACTTATGTCATATTAAAGAGAAACATTTAACGACTATTTTAATTGCAAATTTAGGTAGATTGGGTGACTATGAATCGAGAAATATATAAACACAACAAACGAAATGTGCAACTTTCATCAGTAGATAACCTCCGCTATTAACATGTACGCTAGTCAAGCAAGCTCCCCTTTTCTATAACTTGCATTTGACTTGCTATGTACCAGATGAACCTCCTTAAGCTCGTTACAAAACGACGCACTGACTTTTGCTTGAACGTGAAATACGTCCGAGGCGGAGGGTCAACGGCGATTCGGGGTTACGTCGCGATAGGTCCAAGCGCGAATCGGTAATCGTGTCTGCATTCCTTGGCCGGTTGCCTGCGACGAGCTTTTCTATTCGCTGAACGCGTAATTCACGCGGAGACGGCTAGTCAGAACCGTGTCACCGTCGACCTTCTTCGAAAGAAAGCTTCGAGCCGACCTGACCCGAACGACAACGCCGGACCGCGTACCGATCGTTCGCGCACCGGTCTCTGCATTTAGATTTTTACGAACGGGCTTCTGGGCCACGAATGCACGCCGCGTTTTACGAATTTTCGGCGCGGACGCCGTTCGATTCAAAAGCCCGCCTCTGCTGGTTATTTTCGGTCGGTCGAGAGCCGGTCCATTGGATAATCGACGTGTTGCACGCGAAACGCCACTGTCCGCAATCTTTTTTTCATAACCCATCGAGGTTCGTAGGGCTTCGATTAGTTTGATTAATTATCGAGCTCCGACGACGTGGCTGTAGAGGTACTGCGAATTTTCTATGCCAAAAAAGGATAAAATAATGCACGGTCATTTGGGAGCATGCAGTATTCAGTCGGCACAAAAAAGTAATCCACAGATAAAATATTCCAAACTTTTTGACTTTTTTATAAAACGTACTTCGTGACGCAGTTCTTCATTTCCATGTATTCATATTTAATATCCTTGCTGGAAACCGCGGATATTTTGAAAAATTCGTAACTCCTGGCTGTTTCACGTTGCGCAGTTAAAACGTAAGACCTCTATCATTCGAGAGATAAAACCCTACATCAACGAGACAGTTACCAATTTTTATTATGAATTATTGAAATTTTATTAATCATGGACATTTTCACCTCTCAACGCGTCCGATTCTTTATTCAGTTCATCGCGCTTAAGAATGCACAAATTATTAGTTCGTTACGCTGTTAACTAAGTTATGAGCACGGAAATTAGGTAAACAAATTAACACGCAGTAACTGCGATAACGATCGAATAATGTTCACTTAAAGTTCGAGTGGAACAGTGTAAAACGAGAGGTTGCGCGAACGACTAACTCGCTCTTCTGTTCGTTTAAAACTTTGCTGAATTACAACGAAAGCGTGCAGTAGACTAATTTTACTGTGCCCTCAAAACTGAATATACGGTGAAACTTTTTACGCGAAGGACATCGGCGATTACGCGGGGAATAGCGGCGACGCATCGGCGATGCCGGTCCGACAAACAACTTCCCTCCTCACTTAAATCTTACATTAGAATATTGCGAACTAGATGATTACATGCCTGGAATATCGCAGTTTAAACGGGAAGTTTAAACGCGATCGAGTCGAGTTAAAACTCCATAGTGTCGGCTAGGAAACGATAACGCGATCAGCGATTAACACGGTTCACTATGAACTATTTCAGTGCTTAGTTAAATAGAGTGAACCCCGCTAACCGAAGAAACTTCGAGCTAACCGAACAAACTTTTCCATTATTATACAGACCGTCGGATAACATAAAGATTTGCTACGCGTTTAACGGTTGGTTAAAAATTGGAAGCTGTCGGAGAACTATTTTTAAACAAACTGTGCGAAGATCGGTACGGAATTAACGTTCGGCGGAGAAAGGTTCGCAAACAGTTTGGACCTTTTCGATCACTTGGTCGAACGGGTGACCTCGCCGCGTCTGTTTCAGACGCGCCTTCGCTTTACTGCCTGGTAATTAACTTGGCCGTGCAAACAAATCCACGGGCTGTGCGGCGACTGGCGGCGGCCGACCGGGGCCGCTTCTATAAACGCGGCAACGAAGTCGATTGGCCTAATCGTAATTTCGGCCGGACGAACGGCCCCTGCAGGACCAATAATCGTTTCACGGTCACTGTAACCGTGGAAATTGCCTGCCGGGTTAACCGTAATTACTATCGTTCGTTATACGCGGCTACCGCCGTTAACGATTTTCAGGTAAGAATGCCTAACAGGTGACGAGCAGCGAACTTTATTTCCCTAACGTCCCACGCCGTGGTAAATTATCTCCGGTCAGATTTAAACGGAAATTTCCTAATATCTCGCGTTATCACATCATTAATAATTAAAAGACACGCGATACTAACTGGAAAGTATCATACAGACAATTTTATAGAAGATCGTATTACTTAAAAAAAAAGTGACTATGTTTCATTTCCACGTTAGAGTCAGCAAAAATATATGAAATCATATGTATAGGTAAACGTTTTCCCAACACCGATTGCTCGGCGCGTACATAATTTTTAATGCAGAAAAATTCCCGTTACCGGTCATAAAGCGTGCATTATAAATGTAGGAGGAAAGTCGATGGGGCACACGGAATTAATTATTACGTGATCCAGTAAAAAGGGGTCGAAAAATCTGCCGGTAATTTAAACTCCAACGTCGCGATACGCGTGCGTCCGCGAAATAATTGTTCGCGCAAAAATTTAGCCGCCGCCGAGTCTCGGCCACCGCGGAAGAAACGTACGGGGCCGGGGAAAAACGCGGGGGCGGGGAACGGGCCGGGGAAAAAAAGGAGGAAATGAAAACCGGTGCGACGCGGCGGAGCGAAGCGGCGGGGGTGGGAGGGAAAATGTAAGGGGGCGAAACAAAAGAAGAATAGCCGGTTCTGACCGCGCTTTTTCCACGGCCGTTGCGTGGAGAACGTCGCTGCGAATAAACGGGAACGTATCTCGGGGTAAGTGGGTCACGATGCAAATAGTCGGGCGCAATTTGTGCACAGTCGTCGTCGTCGTCGTGGTCGTCTCTTTCTCGCGTTCCGCGAACGCGAGGGCAAGCGGCGCCGAAAATACGCGCGGATTCGCGATGGAACAATGAGCGTCTGTATACGATGAAACGGCCGATACGAAATAAAATTTCAATTTGCCCACGTATAGCGGTCTCTCGGCTTTCCGGCGGCGACGCTAAGGAAAGCCCCGGTGGTAAAGCGGAACGGGCGGTGAAAGGTGGCAAAGCACAAAGCTGAATATTTGCGCGGCGCGAGAGGAAAAAATTGTTGCCGCAAGAACGTTTGTTCTGTCTGACCTGGTTTCCCGGTTACAGCGATTTCCATGTTGCATCAGCTATAATCCTCGCGGCGAATGTTGTTTAAACAGTCGTTACACGCTGCTTAGTTCAGGGAAGCATGAAAATTATTATCTGCTCAACGTTCGAACGCGGATTGTAAGCTACACGATTACGCGGAGTTAGATTACTTTCTCGCGCGCGCGCGAGCGCCCGCGCTAAACCGGTAAAATTCGCCGAAGAAACAAGCGATTCGCGCGAGGCGGACTTATAGGAAATATGACGCTTGAACTTGGAAACGTTTCTAACCATGATCTTCCACGAGCAATTTCCGCTTTCTGATCCGTGATCCGCTTAATTTCCAATTACACAGAGACACGATTTCCAGCCCAGCGAGCATTTTCCCGTGCAAGCTCCGCCGCGTTAAGGCGAATCGAAGCGGCGCGGCGCGACGTAACTCAATCGCTCGGAGCGCGATAAACTCCGGAGCCGCGCGGCAACTAGGCCAGTCGTCGATTTCTAATCGCTTCCACCCTTAATCCGCATTCTTCCCGCGTCGCCGATCCCGTCCGCCCAACCGCCCCTGTTATTGGCTACCGGCCTTAACGAGGGGAATTTACGTTCGGCCAGAGTCACCTGCGCACCCCGTCGAGAAAACTTGCCGCGCCGCACACATGCCACCGGCTACTCATCGGTTTATGCAGAAGATACCTGTACGCTACCGTCCAAAAGTTACCAACGCAGATGCGATCGACTGTTCGTCAATTTTATGCCAACAATAATTCTAAGCTATGTTAGAGACTTGGAAATAAGAAACATGATAAAATATTTATTTATTTATTTATTTATTTCGCGGCTCAATTGGCCCTTTACAAGTGCAGTGAGAATAAAAGAGCAGATAAAAGAAAAAAGAAAAAAAAGAAAATAGTGAAAGATTTACATAATCAGAAATAAGAAAACGGCTATAAGAATAACAGAAGTATCGTGCGATAAGGAGTTTATAAATTATGCATTAAGAAATATGTACGAAGCTTTCTTCTTATGACATAGCTGGAATCATAGAAAATGTCAAACAAGTGACTGAATCTATTGGCTTTAGAAACAACCCTGTTAACTACGCTGGAATGACCAAAGCGAGAAGTGAATCTCTCAGGACAGAAGGTCTTAATATGAAACTATGAAAAAAAAAGATCTGATTTCCTTCTAATGATTGCGAGGAACAATTCGATTCATGAGTTCGCGGATGAGTTAAGAACCCGTGACTCGTACTTCCTTACCTGAGGTTTAACTCGCTCGCATACCTCGGCCTAATTATCCGAAATACTTGTGGACGATAGTGTACGTCCGTGCCTAAGCCGGGACCAGGGCCGAAAAGCCGGGCGCGTCCCTTACCCATTTATCTGGCCCGCAGCGAAGCTCGTGCATAATAGAACAGGTGAACCGGGCAGAGTGGTCGGGAAGAGGCTAAGGCCGAAGTGGCGCGCCGATAGAGGCTATGACCAAGGCACGGGCACGCGATAGTAATGGCCAAGTTACGCCATTGTAGCAAGTTTGCTTGCGCCGGGCGTTCCGTGGCGTCGTTGCGCCGCGTGCAAATGCCGTCCCGGTAATGCGGATTCATAGGCGGGAAGACGGCGGGCATAACTTTTTCAGGGATGATACCGCAATTGTTCCGGCCGACTTGAGCGTCGTCGTTGCGAATTGTTGTACAAACTGCAGTTGGCAATTGCATTCCGCGCTGTACGTTACACCGTGTACGATTTACGACGTGCGCTTTCCTTCGTCCATCGCGCGCGTCCCTTAATTCATCAAATATCATCTGTATTACGGGCCGTCGCTGGCACTGGATGTAAGCGACGTGTACTACAAATCATGAACGCGCCGTATGATCGTATGACCGTCTCATACGTTTCACCGGCTCGCCGTTGGCCCATTGAAAAATACGCATTACTTATGGGACTGTCTGATACATTGCGCCGGCCAATGTGTTAAAGGAAGAGCCGGTAGGGACGGGCGTACGCGCCGGGCGTGAAAGGGACGAGAGAGAGAGAGAGAAAGAGAGAAAGAGAGATAAAGAGAGGGTCGGTACGGGGGACGAGGATCGCGGCACGGGAGAATGAAAAAGGGGTTATAAAACGGGGCAGGGGGAAGCAGCACGCGGTGCGGTAGAGGAGGGACAGCGCAGCGCGACCGGAAACGGAAGCTCGTGCAGGCGCCACCGGAAGTGACCTCGTAATTCTCCCTTCCAACCCACTACCCGCCCCCCCCCTCTCGTCTGCTACTAGTGTGCACCGACGTTCCCTCCATCCACTGCCTTCTCCGTCCACCCCCTTCGTCCATCCAGCCATCAACCCTGAATTATAGATCGCCCCTAAACCCTTTTGTCTGCGCTTTTCCTGTCGAGGATTCGAGACCCGACCCCACACCATCTTCTCCTCCTCTCTCTCTCCCTCTCTCTCTCTCTCTCTCTCTCGTTACCCACGTTCGTGATTTTCGGTTCGCTTTTGTTTTGCTTACTGGTGAAACTGGCTTGTCTCCTTCTCTCTCTCTCTCTCTTTATTTCTCTCTGCCTTAAGCTTCCCGGTTACACTGTCCTTCTCCTTTTGTCCCTTTCATGAAGAAAGCGCGGCTTTATTGTTGCGAAAACGGTGCCTCGCTCATCCCTCTCGTTTACCGGCTCCAAAGAACGGTCGAGGTCTCGCTTAAATCGTCGGATCTAAAGCGTGGAAACTGTTGTTGCTCAGCTACGATTATCGGGGGGGCCACGGCGAAAAACAGGGCCGAAGCGAGCGAACGAACGAACGACCAACGTCCGACGATCGATTGTCCTTCGGATCGATCGGTCGCCTTGGAGAAACACCATGGGGGAGGAAACCGGGGGGCCCCCCCGGCCAACTTTCCATCGTTACGGTCATTGTTCGTTACGCACGCCGGAGACGCGGCCGGCTCGGCTAAGTGGCGAAAGTAATTAATCACCGTGTAATCAACGGGAACATCGCCGCTTAATCATTCATGATTTTTTCCCCCGACGACGTGCGGCCGGCGTGAATTCCGCGGACGAAACGGCCCCGAGACCGACCGAGCGACCGGGTAATTCCGCCGGTTCTTCTATTTTCGCGCGTTAATCTCGTTGGCTATCTGCTCCGTACCGGCACACGTGTATCGACGGGGTATCGTGTGATCACACGCTTACTATGTCCCCGGAGAGTTATCCGCAAGTTCGTGCGAATTGGAGCGCGTTCGGTTAGAGTTAGCGCGTGCACTCGGTACAGTTTCAGGTGTGTTCAAGTGAATTTGCCGGAGGTGGAACGTATCGAGCGTGAAACGTGTCGGACTCGGTGAGACCGCCTCCTCCAATTTTATCGCCCGGCCTTCTCCCGTTCCAGCCGTAAGCACGGATGTACAAGTGTCTTCAAGTTTCAAATTAAGGAGGAATTTTTTACCCCACGATTTTTTAATATAAACTNTCGGTGAGACCGCCTCCTCCAATTTTATCGCCTGGCCTTCTCCCGTTCCAACCGTAAGCACGGATGTACAAGTGTCTTCAAGTTTCAAATTAAGGAGGAATGTTTTACCCCACGACATTTTTTTATATAAACCAGTCGCTATAATTGCTGGACCGTCGTGTTTCATGCGTTAATGCTCGTTGAATAAATGCGCCGGGATCGGCGGTAATCATTCTTTAACGGCGATGCATAATTGAAGTCGTTTTTAACCGGTTACACGAACAAGCGCGTCGCCACAAAGACAGCGAGGCCGAGGCGGCCGGTCTCGATTTTCCCGGTCCCGCGTAAATTATTAATTACTCGCGATCGTTCCCGGCCGGGCGAGCTCCCCATTGAACGCGTTCAATCGACTCGAAATCCCGGCGAATTCCCCGAATTTACAGCGTTCACGGACCGACCACGACCCGTTTCCACGGCCGGGGAGAGCCCGTTTCCACGCTCGATTCGTCGCAGCGCTGGACGGTGCGCGGGATCGCAGGAATTCCACCGGCGAGGGAGATAAATCGCGCGAAGAAAATCCAAGGGATCGGAACTAGACGGAAGAAAAGAGAAGTTGACTGGAAAGGATAGCCGGGGCGGCGAGGGTCGTCGACGACGACGACGCCCGCCGGCCGGGGAAACGGTCAAAGATGCGGAAGAAGCCGGGACGACGCGCCGCGGCGATGGAAAAAGAAGCGGGAATTAATTTCCGTTAATTGCACCGAACTGAAGTTTGCTGAAAGCGTTTTATCGAATTGAGAGCCTTTCAACTTCGCTCTTTCCAGGGCTTAGCGGGGTATGAAATGCCGAATAGACAGGATCGTAGTCTGTAGCGCGAGCGCGCTCGCCGTCTGTGTGCGGAAAACGTAAGAGGGAAAGAGGGCGGCAGGCGGGAGGGAAGCGGCGCGCGGTCGAGAGGGCAGAGAGTGAGAGCTAAACGCCGGCAATTCGGAGCACTCTGTTCCCTGATTGCATTTAATTACACGTGCCCGGCCCCGCCACGCCGCGTCGCGCCACCGTCCGCTGCAATTGCTACATTGTACGCCGGGACAGCTAAGCTTCCTAGATGTACCTCTCGTCGTCCACCGCCGACCAACCGACCGACCGACCGACCGACCGACCGACCGACCGGCCAGCCGTTCGTCCATTGCTCGATAGATAGCTGCTGCTGGACGTACGATCCGTCGCCTATAAGTGCGGCGAACTTCGCCCACCGGGCCATTCGACATTCCGAAACCGCTCCCCGGAAACGTATCTACCCTATTTCGTACTCAAGTGCGTCGCTCGGAATATCTTCAACCTCTCCTTCACGATAACTCTGTCTCTGTAGAACAAAATCTAATTTCTCTACATTCACGATTAAATAAAAAACGATTGTTGCGTCCTGCTCCACAGTCGCAATTGATGTGGATTACAGGGTTGCTGAATTAATTGTTATGACCGGAGAAAAAATGAATTTGATACGTTCAAACTGTATGTGAAACATCTGTTTTATACCCTTCGAATGATAAACTACTCCGAGAGAAACCAACGAGATTATCTGAATTTTGATCGATCGTCAGCAATATTTTTCACGAGCGATTAGTATGTAAAATTGTAGGGAAGAAAAATGGTCGGGGATGAACGTGACACGGAATCTCCGGTGAATACGCAGGAACTTCCGGCAGATATACGCGGGAGCGAAACTTTTCGCAAGGATCCGGCGAGCTCGCGTCGCGCCGTCCGTATAACAATTGGAACATATTCTATGGCAATCTAATTAAGCTTCCGCGGAAGTTTCCCTTCGGTCTTAATGCGCTGACGTTCGGGAAGTAGTCGCATCGTCCCGGTGCGGAGCATTCAGCCCTGCCGCGGCGGCGGTGTATTAATGTTATCGAGAGCACGGTAATTTCACTGAAACTGCGGCTATTTTTGGCGCCATGTAAGCTACTTACAAGTATCAAACTCGATACGCCCCCTCGTTAATTATACTGAAACTCCGAAGACGAGTTTAAAAGTAATTCTAATCTTTTCGTACCGAGTCTATCGATAAAAAATGATTCCTTCGTGTTATTATAATATAACTATTTCAGAGTCGTGTGTAATAACTTTCCGTACCAAGTCCATTGATAAAAAAAATGATTCCTACGTGTTATCATAATATATTTATTTCAGAGTCGTGTGTAATAACACACATAATTAAATCTGTCTTCCCTGTACAGTCCCTGATTCGTTTCCTGCTTCCTTTCGAGCACACTCGGTTCGCAATTATCGATTCCAGCTGGTCTCGCAAAAAGGAGAGTGAAACGTAGCATCAAAAGCGGCAACGCGAAACATTCGCGATCGAATCCAGCGAGCCCGATAACGAGCCGGGAAAAAATGTACGATATGCCTCTGACAGCCGTTGATCTCGTTCAATAACGAATCGATCGGCTCGCGTCTAGCCAACGGGCTCCCTTGAGATCAGTCTCAAGGGTCTGCAGATAAACGGAGTAACGGCAACGGCAATGCAAACGTATGAAACTCGTTTACGGAATGTTCCGCGTCTGGGTATCCTTATCCGACGTGGCATAATCACCCGTTTGCCCGCATCATCCCTTCTAGCGTTGCGCGACTGTTCCCACTGATATCGATTCGCATACGCGATGCGATCGAGCTCCGTGTACAAATGCTTACCAATGTACGGCAGATGTTCGGCCAAAAGGTTAAAAAATTCAACAGTGATAAAAAAAAAATGTAATATTCTAGTGTAAATTAATCATAATCAATTTGATCGACACTAAGAAATCGAATTAAAACGTTTGATAGTTGGAGTCGGACTAGAAATAAGCGATGGTAGTTCTGTTCGCGGCGTGTAATTTCGCGTACCCTTAAATTGAGCACGGGGAGGAAAAATAATGAAAGGCGGAAATAAAAAAAAGTTGAGTACGGCTCGGACTCGAGAGTAATAAAAATATAGGAAATTATAACTCAAATAAAACTAGGTCATGCGAAACACGCGCGTGTGTGTATATTTTCAACGTTTAACGTCACTCGTGCGTACAGTGGGCATGAAATTAAAGGAATTAAAAATATACGATTTAAAAAAGTCCGTTTAAAGATTACCTGTTTACGCATG
The DNA here is from genome assembly GCA_019453355.1 of Ceratina japonica. NCBI lineage: Eukaryota > Metazoa > Arthropoda > Insecta > Hymenoptera > Apidae > Ceratina > Ceratina japonica. The sequence goes on along the minus strand of SMSR01015999.1, from coordinate 213,581 downwards.
CAGGGACAGTTTTATTGTCGGGCGACCGTTTTTACGTGGCATTCATAAATATGTTTACCGGCGGTCGCATGAGATAACAGGAAATAATGGAAATTTATAGATAAGTGATACATTTTTATGAAAGCCCTTCTGTTCCAGCGTTTATAAATAAAATATTGTGTTAATTCGTAAGATCGTAAAACGATTCATAATTCATAAAACGTCAAATGGAACCTGTATCAATAATTAATAAAAATAATTAGAACCTCTGATGCATCGCAATTCATTTACCTAATTACTTTTTCATCTCCTTAATGTATATTCCAATAGAACAAGGGATTTCAAAAATGTTCGTCCCTCCAATTTTCATTTCATCTTCGAAAAGAGAAAAAAAAAATGGCACGAATGGACTGGGACGAGATTTTACCGATGAAAATTAGTCGAAACACGACATAAATCGGATTAGTTTCAACTGTAATCTGCTTCGTACTTTATAATCGCTTCCAAAATTGATTACTGATAAAAGTAGTCCGATTCACGTCATATTCGGTTCGATTTTCAATGGAAACCGCGCCGAATGGTTTCGGTGAAAACGACGGGAATTGAAATTTTGCAATTGAACGTTCCTTTGAAGTATCCCACCCTTTCAATACATATATATAAACTATTAATACAGTGACTTCTACGATTCTCAGAATTTAATTAAACCATTTCTATCAGAACTTTTCTAATAAATTTTTAAGGAACTATAGCGAGCTTTTCGGAAAACTTCTCACTAGGAAGCGGCGCGATTCGTCGTGGATTTATGCAAACTCCGGAACACGGGGCGGTCGGATTTCGGTAAGACGTGTCTGCTCGGCGTAGAAGCGTCGAGATTAACGCGAGCCTGGATATCCAGTTGCACAAAGAGAATGTGGCCGGCGCAACCGTCGAAATTCAGCGCTGCGCACCCCCGCGCTCGCGTCTACGAATAATCGCGTTGACGTTTAATTTGCTGCCCGCCAGGCCAATTCGTCACCTTACGCTCTCACGCTTTGTCCAACCATTCGAGGAGCGGCGATCAAGACGATCCCCTTTCCCCCCCGAATGAAAGACAGCGCAGCCCGGTTTTGGCACGGGATCAAGCGAGCCACGACGTTTCCCCGATCCGAGCGAACGATAATCGCCGTGGATTCTCGATAGACAACGATTTTACTTGAACATAGATCAAGAGCGACCGGGTTTTATCCAGGATTCGAGAGCCGAGCGATCATCAGGGCGATTCTCTCCCTCGATAAAAGACGGAATCTGCGTCTGGTACAGAATCAAGAGAGATCGACTCGGTATCTTTGGTTAAACCGCCCGAGGTGCATACTCTCCTCCTCCTCCTCCTCCGGAGCAATAAAGGGATCACGAGCGTGGAAATCTTTATTTCCCGTTTCCGGGTGGAGCGACCGGTCGAGGAGGAAATCGGCGGATTCGTAAACGGAGCACGAAACTCGGAAGTCGTGCTACTTTAACCACCGAGGGCCTCTTATCTTTCTCTTCAGGGCAACGAAACAATGCTCAGCCATTTTTCTCTTGCTCCTTTTCTACGTGCCACTATGCAAACGTCAATCGTTCGAGCCTCATATCGATCCTGCCCCTCCGCACCGAGCTTCGAGCTTTGTTTCTTGTACTTCAATGGTTTACTTGTTGCTCCGGTTCGAAATTAAGCAAGCATTCCCTCTGATTCCCCGAGTCGAAAATTTAACTATAATTCGAATCTTCTAAACCTAAATATACCCCAGTTTAGGTCTATTAGACCTAAAAAGTAGAACTAGTAGAGTTATCTCAGAACTTAATATTTGATATAACTCTAATCAGAACCTGTAAGTTCCCACAAAAATCTCAAATTATATTTTAGGCCTTAAGAACTTACAGTTCGTTCACGAAAGTAGTTATAATTTAATTGTCCAAGCAAGAAAAAGGGAATCTAAAGGCCTATTTAAGGGTTTATAGTTTTTTTTTAGGATCCTCTGAAATATTTACTGTGTTATATAAAATTATTTTACAAACTATGCGCATTTGAATCTGATATGCATCTAAAATGAATTATTCTGTTTGTTCTTATACTTCCTATTATAAATTTTCAAAAAGGCTTTAAAACAATCTACTTTATACAATAGAATTTTTTTGTATACATCAACAAAGCGAAAGTTTGTGTTATTTATTTACAAAAATTGTTAAAGAAAAATAATAATAATTTTGCCATAAATTGGGTGAACGTAAAAGAGATTCTTGATCTACAATATGAGTCAAAAAAACGTAATTATCATGGGGTCCTCTCAGTGCACATGTCCTCAAATGTTGCCAGCCAATGGACTTTTGAGGACAATGTTAGGTTTCATAAATACTAGTATGAATCTACAGGATCTTTTCCTAAACTCTTGAAATAAGACTTGAAGGACTAAATTATATTTTATAAAGTCTATTTTATATCTCTATCCTTTATAAGCGGACATAACGACTAGATATAGGTTCAAATTAGAGTTAAAAATTTATTCTTATATTTCTATGCTCAAGACATGATTTCGACCTCCATATCATTCCATAGGATAAATAGGTTCAAAACCATAATTATTTTGTCGACTCGGGTCATTCGAATTTGTTAGAAAATACATTAGAATCTCAAAACGGATCTTGTCTCATATCTTTTTTTAATTTTGAAATCATGCTTTTAGTAAATGGTTCCCGTATAATTCCACAAATAGAATGGAAGCCGGCGTTATTAGCAGGTAACATTCAATATCAGTCAACTGTCCATTACTCTTTTTAAAACCGGGTCCATTATCGGGACCGACCTAGAAGCGGATCCGGAGCCGCGCGCGATCCGTGAACACACTCACGAGACCGTTTTTTAGGAAAGAGGGCGGCCTAATTTTATTGAGATCCCTTTTGTTCGTCGCCGGTGATTTATTCGGCGTGTCGTCAGCCAGCCGCAATAAACCACGCTAACGATCGGATAATCGTTATATATAGTTATAGCGGGGAAACCAGCCGGTTTTTCATCGACGACGAACCGACGTTTCATCGAACCGTAATTGTAGCCTCATCTCCGAGACGGAGAGAGGAGGAGACGACTACTAGCTGGCGCAGCAACTGTTTCGCATAAGTCTTCAGGGAAGAATGATATCTTGGCCCGCGCGAACCACTCGGTTACTGGACCGAGCCACCGCGGAAGTATATCAACGAGCATGAACGCCCACTGACAAAAGCGAGACATTTAGCATGATCACACTTGAACGAAATCAAGAATTTTCCCTGGTAGCGAAATTATTTAATTGAAACCGAGATTTCGAGAGGAACNCAGGGAAGAATGATATCTTGGCCCGCGCGAACCACTCGGTTACTGGACCGAGGCACCGCGGAAGTATATCAACGAGCATGAACGCCCACTGACAAAAGCGAGACATTTAGCATGATCACACTTGAACGAAATCAACAATTTTCCCTGGTAGCGAAATTATTTAATTGAAACCGAGATTTCGAGAGGAAGTTTTAAAACCAGGAGAATAGGAATATACGTATATGTGTATGTATAAGTCGACGCCGTTTAAAGACGCGAATTGGAGCGAGTTAGTCGGCGTGCGCGTTCGCGCGAATTCCGCCGAGCCGGGGAGAGGTGAGCCGAACAAGTTCGAGCGAATTGGAGCGGGATTAGGCGAGTTGTTGGCCCGGTTCGAAAGGTTTCGGACCAGAGTTCGAGCGAGTTTGCGAGTCGAATGTATCGAGCGTGAAACGCTCGTCTGACTACGACCGCCCCGATTCTACTTGCCGCAGCGGACTTTTCTCCTTTCAGCTTCCCGCCCGCCTCTGTAATTACTGTTCCATTTTGTTTGCGACTTGGGCGAGCGTTTCTTTATAATTCGGAAGCTTTTATTTGATACGTGAGTATTTTTATAACAAATGCCGCGCTTTTTTATTACGACATTGTCATAATCGAGAAATTCTATTGAATTAAAAACTTCTGCACGGATTGTACGATTGTAGGAAAAAATTCTTCACTGACGCGAGAGTATAAAATTGATGAAGCGAAGTATTTAATCTCGTGGACTGAATCAAGTTTTCAGCAGATGTCTGATTGATGTGGACGTAATTTGCAGCTGCATATTAAATAATTACGTACAGATTTCATCTGGAGTCGAGTGATAAAGAACGAGGGGCGTCTTCGCAGCGAAAAGGATCGGGCGATTCGTTTCCGTGAAATTAATTAGAAAAATCCTCGCATGTCGTTCCGGCGTCGTTTACCTTCCCGCGGGATACAAGAGGAGAAGGACGAGAGAGCCGGGTAGATGAGAGGAACGGCGGGAGAGGAGAGGAGAGTGGGAGCCGGCTGCTCCTCGAGAGCAACGGTATCGCTGCTCTCGGCTTTCTCTTTTCGTTTGCCCGTCGCGTCCTTCTCGCTCGAACGGAGACCGATCGTCCCGGGAGGAACGGAAATCCTTAATTGAAAGCGTCCTCGAGCGGGAGCAACTTTTATAATTCCCCGGTCGATGATTAAAATTAAAAGTCCGACCGTGCCGAAGGCAGGAAATCGTTGCAGCTAGAAAAAGCGAAACGGGAAGAAAATCGGAACGAGAACCGATCGCTTGCTCGATCCTAGTTACTCCTTTTCGCCGGACAAAGCTCGAGGACGCGGAAAGGAGGATCCCCCCCGCCCTTTCCGGCTTCTTACTTTTATTCTCGTCCTTTTGCAATCTTTGAGCCCGAGAATCCCGTCCTTGTCTCATGTTAATTAGCGACTGTCAAAATTCTCTTCTTTGTAAAAAATAATTAATAGAAAGTGACGACGTATATAAGGACGGGAATCGATGATCAGGGTCCTGAACGCGTCTAAGGAGTTTCGGAATAAATTTGAGGATCCACGAAGAAGATCCTTGAAATTAATCGAAGGGAAACTAGTGAAAAATGGTGCACTTAAGTGGGATGCCAGGAACAGTTAGATCTTGGCACACGGACACCAGCGACAACAATGGGTTCGCATAATAAATCCGCAGAAGAAACGATTGTTTGCACTCGGTACGCGCCGTTATGCTCGCAGATTTATCTGTTGAACCGACGTCGCTGCGAATAAATCACGACGGGACCCGACGCAGATTTGATACGGGCCGGCGAGGATCTCGCTATCTACGATCATATTCCGCGTTAATTCGCGGTACTTAATGCGAGCAAGACTGGGACGATAAGCTTGTAGCGAGCGACGATGTTAGACGAATGCCTGTAAACTCGCAATAAATAGGGAAAACGCTCTTTGACTCGGTAGTGAAAGGAGGGATCGCCCGGAGACGTTCAAAAGCACTTTCGCAAACAGTTCGCCGACGATTTCGTCGAACTCGACGCAAAATCGACGGTTTGAATTTCTGATGGTCGTTCCGGGAATCGTAGCTCGCCTTTATTTGTCGAGATGGGAGTTCGGAACGGTTTGCGCTCGTGGCTCGTTAATTGAAATGGAGAGCGAAAAGCGATTCTGACGTTTCACCGTGGTAGTCAGTCTTTAAGTAACGAAACTCGCCAAAACGAACGGACGGAATCGAACTCCTCGGAACGACGAATACAGACATTAATAATCGTCGTTGTACGATCGAGAGATTCACGGACGATCGATCGTTCACGAGGGCTTCGACTGAAACCGATAAATAAAAAAATAATAATAAAAAGACAAACGAGAATTTCCTCCGGTTGGACTTTTCATGGCCGATGACTTCGAAGATCTGCCCCAGGGACGGTTCACGCGGCATAGTCATCGTATCGTTAGCAACCCTCGCGTGGGAGTGGGTGCCTCTTTGAACGGTCAAAGTTCCGCGGCTGCACCACCGGTCCAGGGAAGACATCCATCTCCCTTGACAATCTCTTTTTGCGTCTCGCCGCTGCGCTGGCTGGCTGCTGCCTCGATTCCTTGGTCGCGCTTCGCATTTATCATCAGTCGATTAATTTATGCCAAGATTCCCGAGCACCCGGAGCGCCCGGGACGACAGTCAACTTCAGGCCGGGGCTGCTGTCTGTTCCAGCGGGATATTCCGGCAGCCATTCTACTTGGCCGGGCGGCGGCGGCGGTGGCTAATGGCAGGAAGAGGATTCCGACGCGATGGGAGAATATGATTGGTGATATCTGGCAAAAGAGACGAGACGACGACGCCGCCGACGACGACGACGACGCCGCAGCGCGCCGTTGCATTTGCGATATCGAGAGCGTCTGCGACCGTCACACGCTAATGCTCGCACCTGTAGGCGCGGTTAACCGGCTCTGTCACCATTGTGTCGATAGTAAGTAGTTTCGGATGCGTTCCAGCGATGACAATGGCGCGAATGGTAGCGACGCGACGAATGGTTCGCGCCGCGGAATAGACTTTGGGACCATTTGGGAGCTGACAACTCCGTCGAGTGTGAACGCGCGCTGCTTTCAAAGAGATGCTTAGTACCTCTCGCGGCTGATACGCGTGGAAATTCGTTTTAAATGCCGGCTCCTCGGGTGTTTCCAACCGAAATACACAGTCCAAAAATTGTGGAATATCAAGTTGCGTCCCATGATTCCAAAAATCTCGCGTGCGATATAAATTCTGAGCGACACGTTAATTCTGAGGGAAATGACGAACGGCCGGCGAAGGAAACGCCATTGAAAACTGTTTCAAAACGGTGAAAGGAAAAAATGGAACGAAAGTTCGACGATCGGCCGGGAACTAATTGCGTCCGCGTCTAATTCGCCTCGTCAAAGTTCTTTGATAAGTCGAACAAACCTAAGGCGGCGGGGTAACGATAAAGTTTCCACCTAACCAGAAGTATTTCATTGAGAATTTAAAGTGGGTCTCTCGCCTTTTTCTCATGCAAATTGAACATCGCCCACTTAATCTAACTCGAAAGTTCCTTTTTTCCCCCCGAACGAAATCGCGTGGCTCAGATCGCGATCCAAAGAGCAACGAAAAATGTTTAAAAAAATAGTCGCCCGTTGCCTCTTTCTATTTCGTTTCAAGCGAACGATGTTAAAAACTTCGGTGATTGCTACGCGCACTACTTTTAAACAAAAACAAATTGACCGAAAAATAACTGAGTCATAGAATTCGTAAAATTGTTTACCTTCAGTTTGCACCATCACTATGAACGTCCACACTGCAACAGAAAAAACCTCGAAATAATTTTACGAAAATAAAACGTCATTAAAGAAAAACAGGAAACAGTTTTACGTCCCGCTCGAGACTTCTATATTTCTAGCGAGATACGCGCCGCGAACTACGTGATAAAAGCTCGTATTTCGATCGGCGAATCGATGCCGTGATAAGAGCAGACACGCGAACGTACTGTAACAAGGTAAAACAGAAACGATTTCGGAATCCGCGTCCGATGTCAGGCGATTACGGCGGACGTAAGAGAGCAGTTACCACGGGACGAGTAGCGCAATTCGAGGCGCAATCAGCTAAAGTCCGCACTTACGTCGCACCGCGTTCTCTTTCGCTTCCTGTTTGTCGATCCGCGAAAACGGTAACCCGGCTATTGGCCTGTTTGCCTCGCCGGTGGCTCGATATAATGCCCGCGGAGTAAACGTCGCCGCCAGTGTTTTCTTCATAAAGAAAGAGAGAGAGAAACACGCGATGAAGAAGAGGAACGACACGGCGGTCGGGCGTTTATCAGAATGGATGGAATCGCCGCGAACGATGTCGATGTTTTGACGCACGGTTCCCGGACAGCGATACACGTTCCCCGAAGTGGGCCTCTGCTCATCGCGATGCTTTTTACGCGCGAGCTTCTTCCGTACGTGGAGCAGTAAACGATGGAGAGCTTCGCGAATGAGAAACGCGGTTTATATGCACGCACGTCGCGCTGGATCGTTGCTCGATTCGGGTATTGTTTGTCGAACGCGATTCAAGTGGGACGGAAGGAATAAAAAAAATATCGATATTACGATTTTTCTTTTGTACAGTAGCTCTCTTTGACTAGGTTGCAATATCAACGGACGTAAAAGTAATCTCGAAGAAGGAATCTAAATCTAAAGAACCTAAATCTTCCTAGTGTTCATAAAAAAGTATTTCACATCATTTTCGATACAAAAGACTCGTCACTCGAAAATATTTCTTATATTAGTTGAAAGAGCCTGACCGTTTTTTCATCGCCAAGATTTCCCATAATAACTTACTTTTAATCCTTTACATGGTGATGAATGAAAGTAGCGAATCGACAGCGACAGAGACAACTAATTATAATAGATTACGATAATCACGATTCTGTAAAATTCGCGCGAATTAATTAGCCGCTCTTACTTCGCCTGACATTTAATTTCTCAATGAACCATCGGATCAGAAACGCGATCCACAAAACACACCGAATTACCGCGGTAAATTAGAATGCAATTGTATATTAATCCGCGCAATTGCAATTACCCACTACTCTCCCCCAGCGACATTATCCCATGGCGTTAATTAACGTTTTTGCGTTACTCAATAATTGTACACGCGTGCGCGCGTGTAATGCGCGATAAATCAAAACAGAAAATTGTCCCGGGCGGAAGAACAAACGAAACGCGCTGTACTGTACGAAAATTCGTACCTTGAGAATATCCAGCCCGTATTTGCGACGATCATTTAAAAATGTTAGCGAGGAGAGGGCAAGGAGAACAAAGAGAAGCGGCGAACGCAACGAAGTTCGCAAGCCGGAAAACTCGCTGGGGGCCGTAAATTTGCACAAAGCGGACGGCCGGGGGAAGGAGGGGGGCGTTCGGGTGGACGGACGGACGGACGGACGGTTCTTTGAAATTTATTCGGAAAATTAATACGTCGACGCGCATCAAATTGATACATTGCAATTTCGCGCCTTTTCAAGCAACAAGTCGTAGCCGCGGTGATTGGCAAAAGGTTCGCGTGTGCACGCGTGCCGATACAATTGCTTTTGAAGTATAATCAAAGCGGTGAAATTGCACCCACCCGGGCCGGCGACCCCCCCGCCGATAAAATTCGCATGACGAGGCACGCGGGCGTCGAACGCGCGCGAGCCCGGGGTTAGCCCCGAAAATTTTCCGAAACCCGTTTCAATCCCGTTAGGCTGCAAACACACTGTAAAAGGATAATGGCGAGTGTAGCGACACGCGAGTACAAACAAACGGCCGCCGCCGCCGCCGCCGCCCCCGCAGCCAATGTTCACAATACGTGTGATTATCGCGAACGCGCAGAGGGGGCTAAATGACGGGACGGGAAAAATGTCCGACAATTTTGTTTACCCCGAATTTTCTACTGTTTTTTCCCATTTTTTCGCGCTCTGCAGCAACCCGGCCGTTTGAAACCGAAGGACACAGGCCATCAATTAGTCTTGCAAATTACAATTTGTATCTTGAATTACGACGGGCCCAACGCAGAAAATTACGCGAACTATAAAGCTCTCGGATGTCAGTGATAAAAATTGAATGTCAGGATTTAACCTGTGACTCTCGCGACGCGCAGACAACGCGTCTATGTTAGGTGCGTGGCAAATATTTCCGCGGTGAATCAAGTTTCTGGCAACGGCGGCCCGACTCGAAATACGCATCGGATCAGGTTGATTTATGCCGAAACAAATCGTGTTACTTAAAATTACAGCCGAAGCCACTTGGAATTCAGCGGAGGCAAGATAAATGACGCGAAACCGAGACCCGGCCTGCTTAAATAATCCTCTTAATTAATTCCCGGCCACATTCTATATCTCCCCTCTGTTTTTCTGTTAAATTTAACTGTCCTAATCGTGAATAATGGTCCGCGTTTCACGGATCTACGAGAACCTTTTAACTTCCCGTTTACGTATTACTTTTTTCAATTAAACATCGCATTAGAAATAGCGGACGCGGGACGCGGCATCGTCTAACTTTAATAAAAGTGAAATGGTAGAGGTCACTCCGGATTACTCTCATTCCCGGATTAAACGCTATTGGTTCATCACTAATATATGTCCAAACATCGAAATTTAGATCGGATTATTAATGCTGATTTATCATTAACAAAATGTATATTAAAGTTTGCGTTTAATTAATGGCTCATCGTTAATTCATTAGTAATAAACGTGTAAATGCCAAAGCCCGGCTATTCGCTTTATAAATAACATGTAAACAAAATACGTCTATATATGTATCGAATTCAAAGAAAATCTCGAAGTTCATTGAAATCACTGTCACTCAAAAAGCCTGGCATTATATTTTAAAGAAAGGGACGGTCTTCCGTTCATCTTGTTACGTCTTACTCTCACTATTGCGAAATATTCTTCGCTTTTACTTTATAAAAGCAGGGAACCGGTGGAAATGCGTTGTGTTTCCAATTCTGTCCAGCGTCGAGTTGAACGGACGCGCGTATCTTTCAAACTGGAAACCGACGACATCAAATGGGCAGGTTCTGCTTTCAAAGAAAAACTGGAAACAGCTAAACGAACCGTTTGGCCGTTCGTATCGGTGCCATTCGAGCAAATCCGCGAGTCAGCGTCGAACTTGATACCGGCGGCGGGGGCGACGGGGGGGCCGAGGGGGTATATCGCAAACGCGGACGCGCGATTCGCGGATCGGGCGAAACGAGAACGGCAGATACAATTACCGCCGGCACATAATTCAAATCGAAGCTGCGATAAAATGGTCTCGCCGTTCGGATTTTCGAATCGCTCGAAATCCCGTTACTCGTTCGGACGGCGGCGCACGCATTAATGCATCCATGTTCACGCATCTGCATACAGATCCCCCTCGGCCGGCTCGTATCTACTCAGAGCAGAGTAGTCGGCATCATAAGGGCTCAGAATACTAATCACGTCGCCGACATCGATCACTTATTTACGCATTTACTCGTTACGTTACAAAAATATTTACACACTTGCTATTATACGAACTGATGCAAATTACGAATAAAGAATTTGAACTTCAAATGAACTAGAAACAAATTGCGAGACAATTTCGTTTGCAGTAGAACTAAATGTGCCGGAGTCTTTTTGTACGGTTAGGAGTAAGTTTGTACGTGCGTGGAACAGGCCGTAGACGCGCGTGGAACAGGCCGTAGACGCGCGTACATGCGAAACCGATACATATATAGAGGGCAAGATGCGCGCGCGCGCTGAAATTCGAAGTTTGAAAGACGAATCGATACATGGAGAGGCTGCCTGCGTTACCGTAGCGAAGGGCACCACTTGACTACGACCCAATGGGACCGCGCGCGTTTTCCCAACCCCCCCGAGCCCTTCGCGTCTACCCGCCGCTCAGCCCTTCCGCCCTTTCCCCGGTCGCTCGCGCCCTTACCACTGCCTCCTCCAACCATTTCCGTCTCTATTTCTGCTTCAGTTTCAGCTTCTCGCTACGTCCGCCTCTTTTTCCCCGTTTACCGGTGAAACGCTCCATCTTTCCCCCGCGCGCTGTTTTTCTCTGTCGCGGCCCCGACAAAGCAGCAGCAGCGCGCGGCGCGGCGCCCTCCGCCCGTCGCAGCATAGAAAACTGTCTCGCTGCCTCTCGACAACGTCCAATTAACGTAATTTCGAACGATAGGCGCATCGATCAGGCCGAAACGAGTTTTCCGCGTGGCGCAACGCCCGAGGATTCGCAGCCGGCGCGACGCGAGCCGCGCGACTACCGGTAACAAGCGAAACGGTTTTTCCCTTTCGTTTTTTCGAATTAATTAATCGGCGAACGAGACGCGGCAGGCTCTCGTTGCGGTTAATTAAGTTCCAGCCGTCCGGCTGCGTATTTACGCGTCGACCGTGGTTTACTCGCCGATGATGAATCGTCGCCAAGTTTATTCGCGAGAATTCAGAGATTTCGCCGCGCGCGCGCGCGCGCTCGTTTTTCTTGTTCGCGTCCGCCCGTGCAAATATGTATTATTCATTAATTTATAATGCCGAAGTAGAGCGGAAAGAAGAAGAAAAAAAAAAAGAAGTGTGTACGAAACGATCTTGAGACTCTAATTAACCTCGCTAATTCGCTGCGGCGGTGTCTCCGCGGCGCGTCGTTAGCATTAGCGAGAGTTCCTCATCGAGCATCGAGGTTAAACGCACAGGTACGTCCAGAACAGGCGGAGCAGACGCCCCGAAGATCCGTGGGTAGTCGTCGTCGCGGCGCATGTTTCGCATACATACANCTAATTCGCTGCGGCGGTGTCTCCGCGGCGCGTCGTTAGCATTAGCGAGAGTTCCTCATCGAGCATCGAGGTTAAACGCACAGGTACGTCCAGAACAGGCGGAGCAGACGCCCCGAAGATCCGTGGGTAGTCGTCGTCGCGGCGCATGTTTCGCATACATACATACGTGCATGAGTACACGTGTGCGCGTCGAAAACTTGGTCCTCGTGCGCGCGACGCAATTAACGTCTCGGGGTTAATTAATAGGCGCGCCACGCGGAGAAAGGAGCCCCGTAGCCATATCCAAAGGCAGTGTAGCAGACATTAGGCAAACGAATGTAAACTCACGGGGTCCTTGCGCGGCCCACCCCCTCCTGGCTTTAAGCCACCCCCGCGCGCGTACACTCGTCACCGCGTGGCCGTGCAAACCGATACGGTTACGCGTCACGTACGAGAAACGCGCGCGCGGGACGCCGCCGTCGGACGAGGAACCGGCTCGGTAATCATCGGCGCGTCGCCGGCGTACGACGACGTTAAATGTAAAATTGGCCTCGTTAATTTCGCCCTATGACGAATACAATTCGGTACCGGGCGCTCGTTAGGAGGAAACTAATTAGAGCTCGCGAGGGCCTCGCGCGCGTCTTCGGAACGCTTATCTTTGAGCCGGCTCCAGGCGCGCGACGGAGCCGGTATCTCGGAGTCGCGTGTACAAATAATATTATTCAACCGGGTCTTGTGTCGTGCGGCTTACGTAACGCCCGCCCCCGCTTTCCGTTTGTCGTTTGCTCGGAGCCGTCTCGACCCCGCTTTGACGACAAGACAGCCAGAGAGAGGCTGGCATTGTGTTCTTTTTTGGCCGTTGCGGAGAAGACGAGACGGAGTCGAGAGGCAAAACGACTCGAGCACCGTTTTGGGAATGGAAACGCGCGCTCTGTTTAGTTATTTAAGTGAGGGAAATTTTTAATTGAAGTATAGATTATTTAGAGAAAAGTGTAATCGGTCTCCGTCCGGCTCGGCGGATTATTTTGACACGCGACTCCATGTCTGACCACAACCGGGTCAATACTACTTGCGTCCTTTGTGTAAAATGATTCCTTTCATGTTTACCGCGAATTGTTTAGAAACACCGCATGATTCAGGAAATAATGACAATGTTGTAGTGGATGTTCCCAAATGACAGAACAGATTTCACGACGTACGATAAATGTTTGTCGCTCAATCTCGAAGTTGCAGGCCCGTCGCCCAAAATTTCAACTCCCAAAAATGTACAACTCGCTCCCGTCCCCGGAATTGCGTCGTAAATTTCTCGTCCCGCGCATCCGCTAGTTCCGGCGTTAATCTATTACGTTGTACAGATTCGCGAACGCGGGCATAAATTTTGCAAACGGCTGTTTAGCGAACGGAAAAAGGGACGGCGGGGCGGGGGCCGAATCGTTAGAGGATACACCTCGGAGTACTTTCTCGTAATCATCTGAATGGCACTCGTGAGCGTAGTATAAAGTTAAATAGAAAATTACCCTCGTTAATGCTTGCGCGAAAGAAGGCAAGGGCCTCCTCCTCGTTAGTGTGAAACTAATTAGACGGCTTCTATGACCAAGCACCGACAGACGTCCCTGCAGACGAGACGTATGTTGCGTTGTGTTCCGGCGAAAATTTTAGACTGCGCGCTTACAGTTCCTGAAGAATCGCACGGTTTCTTGTAACCGAAGAAAGTCCTCCAGAAAATTTCACAATTAGAACTTACTACAATTGTAATAGCTTCCACAGAGATTCGATTAATAAAATTATCCGAGAAGATAATCATTTTCATCGAGCATCATCAAAAGTCACATAATACAATTTTCTATTAAAAGGCCTGACCTTCAGAAGTCGACCAACAAACCGAGGCTTCACAATTTTTAGCCATTTCATCAAGAGTGCTCTCGTTCCGTCGAATCTTACATACATCTCTAGTCCCTTCTGTTCAAGGCAACCGGGAACCAGAAGTTCACCTCTTAAGAGAGCGAGCCGAGGAGGGGCGTTGTCGTCATTTTGAAAAATCGCGTAATTGGCGTCAAAGAGATCCGATAACACGAAGCTGGATCGCTGCCAGCGGATAAGGGGGCCACTCAAGAAGGACCCGGAAGGGAAAGGGTTATTCCAGAGAATAGAGCCAGGGGGAGGGACCGAGAAACGAATCGTTGACGGGTGAGAAGGGGACGACAGGTCGCGTCGGGTATCAGGACCTAGTTCCAATCGTTATTCTCGATTTTCTACCAAGAAGATCATATAGTACAACTGCGGACGATAGTAAAAACCGTTTAATTAAACGAACATTCATATTTTATAAAAAAAAGCGCTTTAAACGACGATCTTAATAAAGTATATTATTAATTTGTCTACTTTTACAACATTGTTAAT
>SMSR01015999.1:170848-199136 GCA_019453355.1 Ceratina japonica | reverse complement strand
ACCGGAAATACCATCCGCGGTGGCTGCACCCTTCCAAAGTTTTTATCGCGCGGCTTAAGCTACGGTTTTACAACTTCTTCTTCTCGTCCTCTCTCGCCCCCGTCCGCCACTCCCCTCGGTCGCGCTAACTCGAGGCACGAAATCGTAAACCCGCGAATCAGATTCCCGGGATCTCGATAGACGAGCGAGGTCGCCCTAGAATAATCGAAAGACTTGTTAGAGAAACGGTTCACCCGTTGGGAGCAGCTTTTGTATCTCCCGGACGAGTGACCGTAAATTGTGAAAGCTCTCAGGGAAGATACGTCTCCCCCGCGTTGGTTCACGTACAACTAATGCTCGAAACTTCTGAAGACCGAGCTTTCGGTAAGTTTTTATTGATAACGCGATCTCGTTAAGCGCGTTGGAGAAATTCTGACTTCTAATTAAAAGACAGTTTTCCCCTGTCTAGAATTTCGTTCCATTAACCTAAGTTACCTTGCATGAGGAACTTGTAAAAGGTGTTCGGCTTCTTTTTCAACTAACTAAAGCGCGGTATCTTATTTACCGTTACCGGGTCATTCACTTTAAACTACGTAAAACGTACGCTCGACAAGTTTGCGCCCGCGGAACGCAATCCTTTCTGTAACTTGCTAATCGATTCAAGCCCGCCGTTGCCGTCCAACGAGATTAACCGTTCGATGGACCGAGTGGTGCTCGGGGGGAGGTGGCCGAATTAACGAGCTATTTAGCCGAACACGCCGGGCAACCGTGGGCCCCGTCGGAAAGTTTTTAATCAAAACGTGAGACGAGCTGGAAGCCCGTCCACTGTTCCAAGCTTAAACCCTCCAACTCTCTCTCTCTCTCTCTTACTCCCCTCTCTCTGGACCTGTTTAATTTTTCTTTTTTTATTTCACAACCTCCGGTCCTTTGTGTCAGGCTACAACGTCGTCGCTGCAGTTTCGCTCGATGCCCTCTAACGAAGGCTCAATAAAAGGATGTTTATGGGTAAGCCCGGATCAAAGGCGAGTGGGCTGACGCGATTAACGAAAAGCCCGCGCGCAAACCCCTCGGTTTCGGAGGATCTCTGCCCGATACACAAAGCCACTGCGAACTGGTACCAGTGTTATCTCCACGTGAAACAGGTACTCATACACGCATCCAACGTGGCTGTCCGCGAAACTCCATGCCCAGGTTTTAAAATACGTTTACAACATGCAATTATTAATTATTAGTACACTTTTTGACAAAGCGAATTTACTGTCTTTTGAATTAAGTATTAATCGATCTCACGCTTGTACTCATTGATATATACAAAAATTCTTAATCCTTTGGGTACGGATTTATTTGAGAAAATATTTGCATGTGGAACGGGGATATAATTTTTGGTTGCTTGGAGTTGTATGTAAAAACAGTACATTTTACGTAAGAATCTATTTATTTCTAAAATATTGGTGACATATGTAGTATTAAGATGTCTTCAGGTAATTAGAATTGCAAAACGAAAATAAATTAGGGAGGTTCATCCGGTTAAGGAATTAACAGATAGATCTCAAAAAAAAATGTGATAGTCTATAACAGTATCACAGGATACCTCAAAAATATGTTCACTTCATTTGGATACCTTAATGATGAGATATTAATATAAATATTTTTTACAATTTTACATGTAGTCATATGGAAAAGAGTGATTTCCCAGACTTCTATCGCTAATTTATTAGGTATTGACAGACAGTTTTGAATGAAACTTATGTCATATTAAAGAGAAACATTTAACAAATATTTTAATTGCAAATTTAGGTAGATTGGGTGACTATGAATCGAGAAATATATAAACACAACAAACGAAATCTGCATCTTTCAGCAGTAGATAATCTCCGTTATTAATATGTACTCTAGTCAAGCAAGCTCTCCTTTTCTATAATTTGCATTTGACTTGCTATGTACCAGATGAACCTCCTTAATATGCTTATAACAAACACAAGTGAATGATGTGTCTCAAACGTCAAATGCACCCAAGGGATTAATGACATTAATTATATTCAGATCCTTCACATTTTGCGTACATCTTTAATTGTCATCTGTAAGTCACAAATCGCAGTAAATACATTCTCGTTCATTCGGTCTGAAGGTATCTCCGCTTCCGGAGAAGTTCTCCGCGGATTCTCGCCGGTGTAGCGTCGGCGTCCATGCAGCTTTAATGTCTGTCGGCTGATTATAATCTCGTCAACGAGTTATGCCATTAGAACCAGGCTACACCGCCATAATACCGGCGCGCGAGCCCGCCTTTATCCGTTTCCGCGCGCGCGCGCGCTGCTTTTTGTCGGACGAACACGCGTTGTTCTTCCAAGGTTTTCGGTAGCGAAAAACTCTCGCGAGCCAACGACCAATTACGTGATTAAAGGCGCGATCCCGCCGAAACGTCTGACGCGTCGTCTTTGACACCCGCGGCTTTGATTAAACTCAAACTGCGAGACGCGGCGACGACGTCTTATGCAGTCGCGGAGCTTCCGTTCTTTGACGTCTTCCTTTGCCGCTGTCCGTCATTGTTAACTTTTTCCGTGTACACGCTTTCTTCGCTGGTAAATTATCTTGCTTGAAACCGTTCGGTCGGACGGCGAGTCAGTCCGTTCGTTTGTCGTCGAGGGACGTCGCAAAAATGTGTTTCATCATTTTAATTAAATCTTTAATTTAGCTCGTTTAGTCAGCGGGGAATAATTTGAAACAACACGGAACACGGACGCAACTGTTCCGCGTCGCGCGGACGAATGTAAACGCTGGCAGCGTTCAATCGTTCCTAAAGCGATCGTATAGATTTTCAAGCGTGTAATTAAGCGTCCAGAGAGCGCTTACTCGGCTCGCTTTGAAAACGAAACAAATTCGCGGCCGAGAGAATAACGACACACGCGCCAGCGGCGTTTCGCGACGAGCTTTACAACGCGTTTCCACAGACGCGTCACAAAAGAAGATTAATGGCGACGATGAGAAGGAGGAGCTCTTAATTTAATCGCGGGGAGGCAGGGGAACTTTAAACGCGGGCTCTTCCTTTTTTGTTCGCCGAAACTTGCTGGCGATAACACCGGAAGTCAAGAGACGCGCGCGGCACACCGTCTCCTTTTTCGGGGGAGGATGGAAAACTGGGGCGCGGCGGACGAATCCTCAAAGGAAGGCTCCAACGGCCGGAAGGGTGAACGAAGGAACGCTCATTTCGGTTAATCACGGCACTTTCGCGACGTCCCGCGGGGAACAGAAGCTACCGGCTTATGTAATTTTTTCCTCGACTCTGATAATTAGAATCGGCCCGAGGCGAGGGTCGGCCGCTCTCGACGAGCAAAGGCTTCCTCCGAGGGACGCCGATTTCGCTTTGAATCGGACCTGGCATTTCTATCGTACGGCTTACCCATTTCTCTATTTTCAAATCGTCAGTGCAAAAAATGTCAAACTGCAATTGTTTTCACTTTTGATATATACGATATCGGTGAACTATGACGTATAAACGTCGAGTGGAAAATTTGCGAAGAATTTTTAAGAATTTCTAACGATCCGTCTTTTCTAGCCTGGCACGATGATCGATTCCGTTCCATCGCTTTTCATCGCGATTATTGCGGTCGTGATCGGCGATAGGCCCACAGTTTTAACGAAGTCACCGGCTATTAAGCTGACGTACGGCGCGGAACAATCGAGCCGAGTCACCGGCACGGCGAGCCATAATTCTTCACTGTCGAACGAGGTATATTTCAAAAGTGCCACGGCTTCCACGTTCCAGGCCCGAAAATAAGATTCTAATCGGCGAGGCGCCCGTGTTCGAACCGCCGTCGTCGTCGTCGACGACGTCGTCCTATACATAGTCGGTCGTATTTGCGCAACGGAACTGCTTCCCGATTAACTCGCCTCGCCTCCTGTCAAGCGAGAACAGCTGCAAACAGAATACGATTCGGCGACGAAGAACGAGTAGATGGGAAACGCTCCATTCGATCGGTATCGCGATCGGCCCGTCCTCGAGACGGAAGTGGCTCGACTTTGGCCACGAAACCCGCCACGTGACCGAGATTGATCGACCAGAGATCGTTACGATTTTGAAATTCGTCTTGCCAAGATGAATCACGCACTCTCGATCCGCATCGATCATCGTAATATCTCCATCGACTCTTCGACCCACAACTTTCCCAAATATGCCCATTCAAAAATCATCAATTTCTAGCATCAATGAATCATAAAGTCCTGAACCGTTTATCTAGGAAGGGTTTTAAGCCAACGTGAATCGTCTCAGGGAATTGCGAATTACGGCGACAATTTTAGGAAGCATCGTAATTTCATATTTTTAATGTACCGCGCTCATAAAACCTTCGCTTTTATATACCATTAAATCGCGCGCACTATTACGTGGCGCAACTGTATTTTATATGGAAATAGGACTGGGAACTCGTGCATCGTGCAAGATTTTGTATCTTTTTGATTGAAGCGTCGATATTATCAGAAATATTGTAGCAAAAATACGAGTACAGTGCAGCTGCAACTTCAGCGAAATGGGAATTCGCGATTCGTATCTTTCGCATTCGATCTTGGCAGGGTTATTGGACAGAATATACGTAGTCTGTTCTTATACAACGAAACAAATAATAATTAATACTAACACATATTTCACGCTACTATTATGTTGTTTGAGACACTATACTACCCACGTTAAAGGGAGGGCAGTAAACTACCGCGATAATTTACATGCTTTTCATTAGGATCAACTCTCTAACTTTCTTTTATCTCAGTTTATGCATGACACAATACTCCCTTAGTATCCCCTAGGCTACCTAAGTTCCTATGCACTTGTTAAGTTAGCCGAAGCACTTCGCAGTTCTAAACTATTATTACCAAACGATAAATTTCCAATCAATAGCTTAACTACATAAATGCAACACACCGGCAACTCGATGAGAAGAATTCGACAGTTGGTGGGACGGCGCCAAAGTAATTATCCAACAAATTAGTGGAAATACTTTGACCGACGCGTGCAAGAAACGGCTGACTCGACGGGGGAGGGTCACCCCCTCCCCCACAGCTCGTTTCCAACTTTTCGTGGAAGTTTTAGAAAATGACACGAGCGCGGAGGCTAGACAGCTGTCAGAAGCGTCCAGCGCGACGGCAAAAACGTAGCGAAAAAGTACAACGCATGCCGATGACAGTTTCGACGTTTCCGCAACACGTCTCAGAGCCACGTTAAAGGTTCCGTGCGGTTCGTGAACGTCGAACCACGTTCGGGTTGAGCGAGCAGTCGATCGTTGCACCGCGATTCTGTTTTAACCGAACGATAACTCTTATGTTCGGAGCCGCGGTTTTACTCGACCTCGAAATCGCGCGAATGTTCGGAGCATAAATAAGCATTTCCTTCCTTTAAACTTCTGGTATAGTGGCTGGACTATGAATATCTAAATATGTAAACCTTTCTTTCTTTTTTCTTTGCTCGCGGCGATTTCTCTTTACTTGTAAAGGGCCAATGGACCCGCGAAATAAATAAATAAATAAATATCTGTCTATGAAGATAAACTGAAAAGGGCTATTCTTATTTGTAATAAAAAAAAAATCAATGTAGTTATGTAATTTCGGTTAAAATGGTAAAATTGCCAAAGGGACGTCATTAATAAGAGCGTGAACTAGGATCGGCTCGGTAGTTAAAAAACTAGGCTAGAAATTTGAAGTCGCTCGTTAACCCGTTCGGATAATACAGATTTCCAGCGGCATTCGCGATCGCTCTTTGGCGGCTCAATTAAGAACGTGCAATAACGCGGACGGAGTAAGTTGCCAAATTCTCTATAAACTGGCGCGCGGAAAAGTATCAACTACCATCGACGACAAACCGAAGCCTAGTTAAAAAACTGGGCTGGGAATTTCCAGGCCCCTCTTGTTATTTCTGTATAAGGATAACCCGGACACGTCCGCGGCGCGGCGTCGGCGGCGGCCGGGGGCCAAATGGTTCGTGAGCTAAATTAAAAGCAGGAATCGCTGGGAGCCAGCCACCTCCTCCTTTGATCCATCGGGCGACGTGGTCGATGGTCGTGTGTACGTGACGTTATTACTGAAAATCTGAACGCGTCTCGCCGTGGAGAACGCAAAATCGAAACCCGCCTACCCCGGTGCGACGCGGCGGTTCGCGCGATACGAAGCCGAGCCGAGCGATGGCTCGCGCACGCGTGCGAATTCGCATGCCCGACGTTCCCCGATGACGTTCCGATTTTGATTGATTTTCCCGCTGGCACAGCTGAGCGTGAAACTGAAACCAGCACGCGTTCGCCAAAGCTCGCGTCGAATCGCAACGATTCGCGAATTCCCGAAAATTTCGACAGGAATTGCGAGTTACATTCAACTTCGTTCTTTCGGGTTATAAAAATTTTTTAAGTAGTATTAGCGGTGTTGTAGTCAGACGCGACGATATACTTTGAAGCGGACATCCTAGTTTACTGCTCGGTGTCGCGTAGTTCCACTGTATTCTAAAATTATTCGTTTATTTTTTTCGACGCCGGGTTTCGCATTCCACGGCGTTGCGTGAGACGAAATCGTCCGAAACGAAGCGGCGCGAGTGCATTAATCACCGCGCGAACCGGACGGACGCTTAGTTTCTTTGATGGGCAGTGTTCGAAGCGTAAAAAAAATCACGCGTTCCTAGCGATACGTGGGTGCCAAGATGAATTGTACCGCTGGTTGGTCACGCGCTTGACAACGTAAATCGATTTCCCGTGACGGGTTTTAAGATCTTCAAATTATTTCGCGTAAACTATTCTTTTTCTTTAAGAATCAGGTTTATTATAAGAAACTTATTTCTGGATTCAAGGAAAACGTTAAGTTATACAATTAGAAAAGAATAAAACGTACTTTAAATATTTTTTACAATTATAACAATTATAAACAACAAAAATTAAAAAATTGCTTGGAGAATCGATTATTACTAGTTTCGCAATAATCACGTATTTCTGCTATATTTCAAGCAACGTTTGGGCATCGACGTATCAGACTAACCCCTTAAACAGGAAGCAGGGGTGGAGGGTACGGGACAGGGATGCTATTAAAATTCACGCGAGGAGGCCACGTACGTACGTGGCAGATAGGTCGGCGCCCAAAGGGAGAAATTTATCACTCGGGGCCATCCTGGGTGTAAAACGAACTCGGGTACGGGGGCGGGGGGTGAAAGTTTTCGTTGGCGCGATGCTCGGCGAGGGAAAAAGAAGGGTGAGAAGGCCGCGGCCATAAAGAAGAGAGTATGCGTCCTACCTTGAGACGGAGATCGGAGAGGGCCTCCTCATTTTCCCGTGGCTCACTAATGTTTCGCGGCCCGGTGATTTAACTGCGCCACAAACCACGGACGACAATGATCGGCCGGCTTGCAAATGACACTCGTTATCGTTAGCGGAGGAGGAGGAGGCGGGCTGGTACCGTGTTCACGGCGCTCGCAGGTTCTCCGCGCTGGTACACGCTCGTGGCACCGGAATCCTCTGCCCGGTGGAACATCTGTCGGACTCGTATTGCCGCGCACAGCTGACGGCCGCTGCGGCGTCTTTAATTGCCGCTCGGCCACGAGCATTAACGTTCCCGAACGCTACTCGTAAAGTCGACGCCGACCATCGACCGGCTTCGAGATCGAACGATCCGTCGGAATCTCGTGAGAAACGAACTTGAACCCCGTCGCGTGCAAATCGGTTATCACTCGTGTTAAATACTAAACTGTTTCGCCCGATCGTTAACTTCCGATCTCACGGCTTAAACACGTCGGAACCCCTCGCGTAGCAGAAGGTCAGTTTCGAGTACTTGAAACCAGTCCGCGGGACCGGTGACCATTTCGAACGGAACACCATAGCGTCGCGAGTAGAATGTTTCAGCCTGTCACCAACGATGCATCACGAACACCGACGCGGCCGCACTCGCGAGCATCGAACCTGCTTCAACTATTCAGTTCGAACGCGATCGTACGACGATGAGAGCGACAGGCATTCACCAGCACCGCGTCGTTCGGCTAGGAATCACTTTCACTCGCCGCAGTCCTGCCGGGCCGGCGTCCGAGAGCTGGCAGCCTCCTCGCTGACTTCTCATCTCCTCGCATTCGTTCGACAATTCAAAGAAGACACTGAACACCCGCGAAACCACGATTCGATTCACATCTATTTGTTTCCTGTTTCTACCTGCGGTCAGAGGAAAACGCCGGCTCTGACGGATGCCCGTTCACGTGTTCGGCCGGTAGCGACCGTCAAAGACGACCGACGCGAGAACTGACCCCGGCGTTCTGCGAGCGACGCGTGACAACAAAGGCCCAGTGCGACAACAACCTGTTATATCACCTGGCGGGGTCTCGCGTGCGCGAGGCACGCGTCGTCCGTAAGAATGACGCGACGTACCACGCGATAACCGGCGTCGATTACGGCTCGAAGAAGTCGTACACACTACGACGTGAACACACACTAAATCTCGTCGTGGCCAACGACATTCTCCAGGTAATCTACAATCGCAGCAACCACAGGTGGTAAAAACCGTCAGACTCGATCTCGTTCCACTATAGCTAGATCACTCGAACTGGCATCGGTTCGTCTCAACACCTTTTGGCACAGTGCAACCTCGACGACGTTTGATCAACAGCAAGAGAAAGACAGAGAGAGAGAGAGAGACTAAGAGAGAGAGAGAGACAGAGACGGAGAGATATATGTATAGAGAGAGGGAGAGTGACGGCCGGTTAAGAGAGATGACAGCCGGCTGATGTTGGCGATGGTGCCGCTGGCAGGCCGAATATCACGCGCCGGTGGTAACGATAATAGCGAGGGTTAATGGTGGCGGCGGTCGGCCGGTCGGTCGGTCGGTGGGTCGGTCGGTTGGTCGGTCGGTCGGTGCAGGTGGCGGCGACGGCGGCGGCGGCGGTGGATGGCGGATGGATGTGCCAGAGTGCGAGCTTACGACGGAATGAGAGGAAAGCTCGGCTTAGGAGCGCTACACAGCGTGGCATTCGGCGCGGCTCCGCGATGAGCGAGAGAGTTGCGCGTTATCGACCCATCCGCGACGCTATATTCAACCAGCGCACACGGCCAGCACACGCCGCTGCTCTCTTACGCTCGGCTCTACGGTCCGTACTCTACGCGCGCGGCGACGCGTACTACCGAGGGAGAAGCGGCGCGTACGCGCCGGCACCGGCTGCGCCGATGCCGATCCTCCGCTCTGCGGCCGCCGGCGATCAACATTTTTACGCCGATCGGGCGGGGGAGGCGAGAATCTAGAACGGTTCCTCGGCGAACGGCGAAGTTTAGCCGAGCTTGTTGATACACCATTCCCCGATACAATATTTATCCCAGTTTTTGAACGTCGGTCAGTTATTTTTTCTGCTCCGGTCTTCCTGCGCGCGGATTGCCGGGGATCTTAAAGAATTAAAGTAACGATGCACCGCGCGACGCTGCAACGAAAGTTTCGTCCGGAATTATTATTTCATGGTATTGTTTCGTGCCTCTGAAGTCGCCGGTTTCGTCGGGATCGCGACCGAACGGGGACGAGCGAGCGAATAAAAAGCTGGGCTCGGTACAACGTCCTCAGGTGAAAATAAATAGCGGCGGCGTAAAATTAAAAATCCCGGCGAACAAATTCGAGCCGTGAGACGGAGAAATAATTTTTTTTTCGTCAGAGTTGGCGGATGCGATTACGCGGCGGCATGGAAAAAGGTGACACAGGTGCGAATGGTCCGAAAACAGCGATGAAAGCCGACAACGATATTGACACAAGCTTCAGTTTAATTTCTCCGGCCGGTAAACATTGGTTTTCCAGCCACGCGGAGTTACGTGCCACCCCCGACTCACCCCCCGGCCGCCCTCGCTTTCCCTCCGTGTTCCGACGCGCCGATCGATGCCGATGTCGAGAAGAATCGAATTGGCGACTATCAACGAGAAATTCGCGATCCGTAACGCATTTTCAAAAAGCTTGTGAAAAACGAACGACCCGTCGTTGTACACAAAATGTCAAACAAATTGTTATAACGTATTCGATAAATGTGTAATACTTCTGGGATCTGGTATTCAACAGATGCAGAGATATTTATATAAAATCATCGAAAATCTTGTGAAACTGTCGGAATGAAGATGTAAAAGGAATTGTGGAAATGATACAAAATATTGATACATCCTTATTTACTCTTTTATACTTTTTTATAAATTTTTAAATAAATTCTATACTCCAAGCTCTTGCATTCACTTTTTACCTTGCAGAAAAGCTTCGTTGCAGTCTGCGCTGCACTTTTGTTAAAATAGAATGAGAGCACGTTTGCCGAAATGCGCTCGGATATATGTATTTATTAACGTGGAGTTGCAATATTTCAAAACGCGCGACGCACCGCTGTAGCGACCGCGGTACACGAAAAAGTGTACATATTTGTGTATGTATGCGTACATACGAGTGTATACGTATACTGCAGGCGGCGTACACGCCGATAACGATCGGACCCCCTCTGTATCGCGTATTATTAATTAATGCACCGCGCGTGGCCGTATCGCTTGAACGTAATCGACGAATTGGTCTGTAAATTGACGCGACGAGCCGCTGTGTAAACGAATTTTAAGTTAAAACATGAAACTTATGCGAGCCATCGTAAATACTTCCGTTTTTTAAAAAATCGTCAGGCACTATCTTCTAAAATAGGATACGATGTGCATTAGAGAATTTAAAGTTTCATATAAATAATTTTCTAAGGGAAATTTACAGAACAATTAGAATTTTGTTTGAAGTAGGAGAAATTGAAGCATAAATGAATTCACGAAAGTTGGAAAAATGGAACGACACAAATTACCGAACGGCATAATTAATGTCTTCCGATGATTCACTAATCGAATTTTCGGACACGCTAATTTGACATATTTGACAACGTTCATTAACAGTCTACGCAATTTTAAGCACGGGTATAATTAACGCTCTGTACGGTCCGTTGCTAATTATTCAAAGTTATACGCCCCCGCAACTGAATGGAATTGCTTCTCAAAATAAACTTATTATAAAACACAGAAATCTCTGCCAATCTGGTAATTCGACTCCGTTCCGTGTATTTCTTTTATAATTAATGAAAGCAACGCGAGATAAAAGCTAATCAAGTTAATTAAAGAACTAAGTAAAATCGTAACATACCACATGGTTTTATAGTACTTTCATTATCAGTGATAACAATTTCCCCGATTCCATCGTTATTTAGGTCACTCTGATCAAACTATTATGGAACGCTAATTGCTGAGCGATCATTTTCTGCTATTAGAAATATTCGCGCTCATTGCCAGGCATTCGGGGCGTTTATTAACGTTTCGAGTCGACCGTCGACCCGACGGGATGGACAAAGCGTCGTTGCGCCAATTTGCAGAGAAATAATGAAACGAGGTAACGTTATCCCGAACGAAAACAATGCATCGCATACGAAAAACACAATTGCATAGAACGGAGCTTCTGATTTAATACGTGTCGTGTTTAAGCAACGACGAATCATTTGCAATTAATGCCCCTAACGCGCTGCTAATGCTGTACGCTCGCCATTGTTATCGGTAACATTGTTATCACTGCGAGTGATAATTAATGTTGGATAATTTGAGACAGAGATAATTACGTTAAAACAATTAAACACGAAGTAATACGCGAAGTAAAAAATATCGAGCATGCACGCATATTTCTCTTGCTGCGTTTCAATTTCATTCATGCGTAGCAATGAAACTGTTTTTTCCCAATTAATTATAACTCCACTCAAAAACGTAGCTTCAGNGAGACAGAGATAATTACGTTAAAACAATTAAACACGAAGTAATACGCGAAGTAAAAAATATCGAGCATGCACGCATATTTCTCTTGCTGCGTTTCAATTTCATTCATGCGTAGCAATGAAACTGTTTTTTCCCAATTAATTATAACTCCACTCAAAAACGTAGCTTCAGTATTCCGACTGTCATTTCTATCTTGTTAGAAAAAATAGAAATGAAAATTGTTCTCTGGGAAGAACAACGCCGCGAGATTGAAAAAAGTGCGTAGACCACGTGCTAAAGTCCGAGGCGAGTCGTCTCGTTCCCCTTGCAATTCCAAGAAACCGTATCGACTGATCCCAACGCTCCGTTGTCGTCGTCGTTGTCGACGATGACGGCACCTTCCTTCTATTTTCGATCGGCGGGTTGCATAACCAGACTCGCCGAAGAGAAATAGAAACAGTGGGAACAGACCAGTCGAGAATCGAGAGATCGCCCATTTCGCCGTTTGCCTTCCGTTATTTCCGCGAACAACGCGTATAAACTGCTCGCATAATAAAACGTTGAATTAATCAGATGCCAATTTCTTTGAATTCGTCGAACAGACGAATGATCTCATTCGCAATTATTAGGAAAATGATAAATAATTACGCAACAATAAATGTGCGAAATTCTTCGCAGAGGAATTCCTAATTCGCCATAAAATTATAAGTGGAAGCAGACACTGGTCAGACATATTCCTATTCTCAAACGTTTTGAGTTCCAAGTTTCCATGGGAGACTGGCGAGACGATTTCATCATCGAAAAAACTTTGGACCGTGAACACGTTGTACAGGAAGCAACGTTGACAACGACCGTTGTGACGAGCAAACGACGGATGAGACGGGTCGGTGTAATCGAATTTCACGCGATACTTTTACCCTTTTCCCGTCTCGCGACAACGCAGCGGCGGTCTGCCGGGGGCGGAGGAGGGGCCCTCGAATAACCAATTCCTTCGTCGACAGCCGTGCTGATCGTCGGAAGGACGCGAAGATTTATCGTGACGGGGATCGAACAGGAATCGAGTGATGTACGAGGACGGGCCGAGAGAAAAGGGACGCGGCGGCCCGCGCCCCGTGCCAGCTTTTCGAACTCCGATCGGCGACGTTTCTTTGGAATCTTTTCGTTTCTTCGGATGCCCGCGTACTCGCCCGAGTGGGGCACGTAGCGAACGTTGCGCGCGGAAAATATTGAAAGCTCGAATGAGATATTGGTACCGTCCTATTGCTAGGTTTGACTCGCGCGTCGCTGCTCGAGATTCCGTTTCGTTCATTGTGCCTCGCTTGAAGAATTTAACGAATGCTTGATAAACGACTTGGAATTAAACTGAGTCCTTGTATATGTATATATGTATATTCTCGTTCGCAGAGGACAGTTAGCGCGAGTGTTCGTATTTCATTGAATTATCAGTAACTAATTTATAGTTTAATTGCAAAGCTGAGTCATAATTGTATACCGAAGTGAGCGTAATAGCAGCGAGTAAGAGATCGGTAAATTCGGTATCGATAGAGCGTGGACGCTAATGCAGAGAGCAAACGAACTGCGAGGCGATTATTATCGTCCGACAAATTTTCAAAGACCGCAATTTACACGGAAATAAATGGCGCGAACCCTTGTCGCTGATCGTATAACGCGAACGAAGCAATTTAGAGGCGGGCGCGTTTCACCGGCCCGGCCGAAAGTAGTGGAGATCAATAATAATACATTTCTGCGGAATGAACGAGGATGATCGATTCGAATTTATAGAAGGTGTTAGCGGAATCGATTCGGTCGCGCCCGGAATTGGATGATCGAATAGAATCCGCGTCGATCCGACGTAGCCGTAGTACTAAAATATGTGCGCGGCGTTAAACGTAATGGGTATCTATTCTGAAATGGATTTTGTGTCCTCCCGCCTTCCATCAAATTTCGCTATTTATTACAATTCCAATTCAGAGTCGCATTCGTTCGCGAGTGTTCTCGTTAGGTGTCCCCTCTTCTGTCGCATAAATCGATCAAAAAACGAATGTAATATACCAGGATGTCGTTGCTATCAGTTGCGATCTTGTTTATGAAGAACTACCAGACGCGCTCCTCCGGCCGGAGCTCAGTTTTCATCTAAACAAAAGCTCCGTGTCTCGGTTATGTACGAATAATATTCTCAAATCGTTACTCGTCGTGATGTAGGTCGGGCATTCGTCAAGCTCGTATCACCGGCTCGCATCTTTAAATCCAATTACAGAGCACACGCGCCGAGGCAGCGATAGGTCGGCGGCACGGGCACATCGATCACCGCGGAATCGATCAATCGGATCGATCAATCGGGCCGGAGATCCGGCGAAAACGGGAACGGCATGCTGGCAACGTGTAACACGCGCCAACGGCTAACGGATGCCCGCACTCGGTCGAATTATATATGCGGGATATAATAAGCTGCCGGTCCTCGAGATATCGACGAGTTATGGCCGCCCTAATGGGTTCATAGTGGTTGATTTATAACGCGGGGTCGGTGCGCCGTCTCCCTTTAACCGCGCGGCGCGCGCCATAAAGCCCGGCAGAACCGAGACGGAGGCATTCGCGACGACATCCTTGGCCCCGTGATGACCCGCGTCGGGTCCCGATTTATTGCACGCTCTCAAAAATGAATTACGCCCCGCGACGGATGCGGCCAGGGCCCCGTTTCCACCCGGGAAACGGTTCTACACGCGTCCGCGGCCTGTTTCCCGCTCGAGAGCTTTGCAGAACGAGGAACGCCCGGGTGAAAATAATGCTTTTTAACGACGCCGAGAGATCCGCCTCTTGTAACGATGGCAAAATTCGAATACACGACCGTGACGCGGGTTACGCGACTGCTACGTAACGCACTTTAAACAGATTTTACAAGAGGCTGAAGTGCGTGGGTACTCTCGGGGCACAAGTGTCGGGGAGATAAAAATAGGCCAAGCCGCGCGCGAACGAGGGGGGTTCAGTCGACGGGAAAAGCGGAGGAGGAAAAAAGGTTCAATGTTTTCGCATCGATTTTTGACGCGATACACCGCGCCGCGCCTATTAGAAAATTTCGAGCCCCGGTGAATAAATACGCGAGCGCGTACACACATTTCATTGGAAATCAAGCGCGGGCGTATAACAGGGAGAGCCGGCAGTTCCATTTCAATGTACACCGGGCCCTCTCCGCGAGGCGAAAACAACCAAAGTCCATTCGAAAATCGCGTTTTACTTGTTGCATCCGGATCCCGAAAAATCGACTCCGAAAACGGAAGCGTGTTTTAACGGGCGGACGACACCGGCGGCGCGCGTCATTAACGCAAAGCGTTTACGCAAACTCCGATAGCCGGGGAATTGTTTACGCGTTTTACGGCGACCGGAAGTACGATCAAAAGTCGGGGCCGGTCGATAAGCAACGGTGTTCGGCGAACACCGGGGCCGAGCCGGGTTCCGCGCGACAAGCCAAAAGCGACGCGAACACCACAAATGCGACTTTGATCGTTTTACCTTTTGATGTTCATCGTCGATATCTGACAATCTATCCGTTCCTCTATCCGGTTATCGATTATCGCCCGTGGCGCGAAATGAATACGCTCGGTTACGTACATACGTACGTGCGTACACGCACAGAGCGCAGTGTACGTTCGATGAACGCGCTGCGCTCTCTGTGTCGCACACGCAATTTGTCGCCGCTTCGTAAATGGTGGCAGGAAACGCGTTATGACGCATTACCCTCGTATTCGTCCGCTCGGTAAAGCGGTCGGGTTCTGGAAAACGCGGAATCAAAGCGTCGCCCGTCGACCAGCCGATGTACAAAGTTTTCATACAAAGCGGGTTTGCTACACTTTCAAGGAATAAAATGACGAGAAATTGTTGATGACGCATTGAACGGAATTACCGATCCGCGCGATCGATCCGCCGAACACAAAGGAGGAGGGATCTAACGCGACGGATTGCTCACGGCAAACGTTCATTTAGCAAAAGATAATCGAATAGGAATTCCCGTCGCTCTGATTGCGCGGCTGCCGATGTTCAGTACACGAATTACGATTCTTCTCGACTTCAAATAGGCGAAAGTCAACGTCATCGCTTTACATATTCGATTCGCGAGCCGGCGACTAATAATCGTTATCGATGTGTACCGTGCGTCTCCATACGCCGCGCTGCTTCCATTTGCAATTTGCAAATTAATGCGAACGCGTGCACATTTTCCGGAAGACGAGCGAAACGGGAGGAACAGGGAGCGGCGCAGGGAGAGAAAATGGTCGAATAGAATTGAACAAAAGTCTGTGCGTAGGAGGCAGAGCTTCTTCTACGTCGTACGGCGTGCTCTCCGCGCGGCGGAGAAGAATATCGAGGAAACGCGTAGGAATTCGCGAGTAAGCTGACTGGAGAGTGCTTTTAGATGTAAGCGTTCACGAATCGAGAATTTCGTGTTTCCATCGTCTATGTAAAAATTTTCTGTGATGAGGACGTAATGTCTAACGTCTAACCTTTGCGTTTATCGTACATCTGTTAGGCGAACGCGTTCCTTGCGCAATGACAATTTACAACGAGCCTTGCCTTCTCGCTGACAATTAAGCGCGTCGAATTTAAATTACTTTTACGGTCGTTCCGCGACGCGTATAATGAAACGTCAAAATGCAGCCGGGTTTTAAGGTCGTCCCAGTTAGCCGCGGACGAGCAGCGCGCTTGTTTATTCGACGTCGCCCAATGAAGAATTGCACGGTGACGAGCAAGAGGAAGGGAGAGAATTGATCATTGAATCCCGTGAACGACACGATGATGGCTCGATCCATCAGCTTTCCATGAATAATGGAGGACAAACGTTTCTAATTATAAATGCTGATTGTTCAGAATGTAGCTGCGTTAAGCGTGACCTGACAAATCGTTAGGCTGCCGATAAACGTACGATTCTATTGTAATTTCGAGATAACAGTAGCTTCTCTCAATTCATTCCCGTTGCGAATCGTTTCGACAACTCTGACGCTCTTTCACGACACGTTCATTACATAATATTCACATATAAAACAAAATAAAAATGTTCTCTCAACGTTTATTCATGCGTTATAATTAAAAAAACTATGAATTTTGATTGTATAGTAAAGATCGATTTTCATATTTTTATATTTCTGTCTATGTACCATCGATACCGCTTTTGCGAGCTTATCCGTTACCCTTAATTCACCCCGGTCGGTTTTTCTTTATATAAATCCATTTTATCGATCGGTTGATTAAGGAAGTTCTTGTCAAGTGTTATCTCCCGAGAAAAAAGAACCTTTTAATGAAAAGGTAAAAAATTGAGACGGGAAAGTAGTGAAATCACAGCAAGGGTTGTAGTCAAGTAGTCGTACAATAGAGCAAAGTACCGATGTCAATTTTACAAATATTCTTATCAATCGACACATGTGAATATTACACATTTATTAGTACCTTGCAATTATTTCCGTCTATGTACCATCGATACCGCTCTTGCGAGCTTATCCATTACCCTTAATTCACCCCGGTCGGTTTTTCGTTTTATAAATCCATTTTATCGATCGTTTGATTAAGGAAGTTCTTGTCAAGTGTTATTCAGCGGGAACAGTGCCGGTTTTAACTGGGAACGGTCGGGCGAGCCGGGCGAGATTTATCGAAGCCCGACGTCCGGACGATAAAAGTACAATTAAAGCGCGGATAATATATTCCCTGGGCCCCGGGTATACGGGTGCACCTGCAGGGTGGCGTCGCGTCGCCCCGGCCTCCTTCGTTTATTACGATCAGGCAAGGAGAAAACGAGTTTTGAGAAAAATTAACCTAGTTACCAGGAATAATCCGTTCCCCGAACAATCGATACTCCTCCACGAAATTCATTTTTCCACCTACCCGATAATCGATCTCCGTCCTCTCCAAGACCTTGGAATTCATTTTTTCCAATTCTCTTCTATCAAAACTTCTCCCTCTCCAAAGTGAACGATTCCCCGTGTACCGAATTTATACATCTTCAGGATTTAAATAATCCGTCGATTCGGATGAAACAGAGTTTCGTTCTATCCTTCAATACACAGCTTCCTGGAGGCGCGGATTCAAACGTGGCAGGATCGAAATCGGTCGGCGGAGGGTAAAAGCGCGTAGGAACGGAAGAGGAGGGAAGGGTAAGAAGCCGGGCGCGGAAGGAAGCGTCCATCCCCGGTTTCTAGTAGCCGGCGGCGATAGAGGCGCTATTCACATCGTACCTCCCTTTCGAGCAGACTCTTCAGAGTTTAATATAATGGCTAATATCATCGGAGATCCGCACAATGCAAACAATTTGAACCTGCGGGTTCCGACTGGCCTCTCTCTCCCCGTGGCCTCCACCGTGTATGAACGAGCGACAGGGGGGCAGGGGACGCGCGCGGGGCGGCTGGCACGCGATAAGGTGGCCAATGAACAGAAAATAGCGTGCTCGTGGAGGAAACTGCGGGCCTCGCCGGCTAAATACGACGGACATCGGTAATCGATAGCGCACAATGGCCCGCGGAAAACACAGCCCGACGATGCGATGTCGCGTCTCTGCGACGTCCACCGTTGCTCCCCCGTGGATATCGCCCGAATGATTATGGGATCGTTACAGCCGATCCCTGTCCCCGGCTTCATTCTCGGCCGGTATTAGCCTTATCCATAACGTCCCGAAAACCTTAATCTCTAAATCCCCCGAATGCACACAATATGCAAAATTGCGTCAAACAGCCAAATTAAAATACATGGGAGGCAACGAAAAAGCTGAACCGCTCACATTTTTGTAATCGTCTTGTAATCCCATTTTACACAAAGCCGGTTTGCATATATGAAACGTTGATTTAATTAAAAGTACCGGCTCTCCGGAGTGATTAAAAAAATCGCGAGAAGTATGGACGATTTTCGCGATACATCAGCGACGCCTGGGAACGCGCGCTGGTTAAACGTTATCGGCGATAAAGCATGTTTTGCATCGGGGCGGACAGTCTCCGTTCGGCTTAACGGCCGGGATTAAAAGTGAAAATAGCTCTCTGAATCTCTTTGACGGTAAACGTCACTGCGCGTACGGTCCTCGGAAAAGCGGGACGTATTAGCGTCGTTACCGCCTGC
The DNA here is from genome assembly GCA_019453355.1 of Ceratina japonica. NCBI lineage: Eukaryota > Metazoa > Arthropoda > Insecta > Hymenoptera > Apidae > Ceratina > Ceratina japonica. The sequence continues at coordinate 180,351 of SMSR01015999.1, read as the reverse complement.
CGCCGCCCCCCCGTGAATCGCATTAAAAATGTTTAATACGTTAATCGCGGGGTTCAATGGGAAATCGGCTTTCATACCCGGATCCCGCGAAGGCAGTTCCGCGGGATTCGACGGGCTTCGAGGCGAACGCTTAATCCGTTTCCCCTGCGAACGTTATTCGACTTATATCGTCGACGAGGAACGACGTAATGGATTCGCGAAAATCTTACGACAATAACAACCATTAGAATCTCTAAATTGCCTTAAACTGTTCCTCGAACGTCCCGGAACTCGGATCGGAACTTTTTGTCCCCGAGTTCTTTCAGCTGCACGCGAAATAGTACGAAACACGGGCCCAGCCAGTAGCAGGACGGGGACATTATCATCGGGGGGGAAAAAGACACTCGGCGTCGTGAGCATCTGGCCGACGCGACAGTCGCCACCTCGTTTTCAGATTAAACGGCCTCCGAAATGGGAAGCATATTTTTCGGTTGTTCGGCAACGAACGAGCGAACTTTCGCGGCCGGGATATTACACGGTACATACGTTATCCAAACTTTCCCGGATTATGGCTGCTTTTTCCTCGGCGGACCGACGTAAAAAATGTATCGCCGATGAAGATCGCTGTTACGCGGCCGTGTCTGGATTTTATCGCGGGTAATACCGTCCGCCGACTGTTAATAATACTCGTTACTGTTCCTTGAGAAAGCCGTGCATACGTTAGTCGCGCGCCTACGTTTTCCAATGGAACAGGAATTTTAAAAAAATTGTATGCTTGTCGTGTAAAAATGATCGATAAATATTAGGTGGTCCGTTCGGTCGATTTTTATGGAAAATTTAAAGCGCATTTTAATTTTGATACACATTTATTCCTGGAATATAATAATTTAATTATACCTGGAATATGATAATTATAATATTTAATTTTGATACAAATTTGTTCCTGGAATATAATAATTATTTAATTATACCTGGAATATGATAATTATAATATTTCATTTTTATACACATTTATACTTGGAATCTCACTTTTTAGAATAACATTTAATTATCATTCTGAGAAACACCTGTCCTAATGCCAGCTACCAAAACTCAGCACGAACTTTCGGAACAACCTAATATTTAGATCAATTTTCTTATAATTTATGGAACAATCCTTCAGAACGAAAATTAAATTCAGACTAGACTAGTATGTTAAAGAATTGCAAAGAACGAACGAAAGAACAAAAAATTCTCAAAAATTTGCTTATCACAGTCCGCGCGATCGCGTTGCAAATTTATCACGCGAATAGCAGCGCTCGTTCATTTTTTATCTCGGGCACCCGTTTAGCTTTCTTATCCTTTTTTGCCCCCTCATCCTCCGGTTTTAACGAAGGTGAGAAATTCAACGAGATAATTTTCGTATGCAAATACGCCGTTACCGGGACGGGGCCTCTTGTAATCGCGCCTCTGCCCATCTAACGAGGCTGTATTGAATTTTTATTTTGTCGAGGCTCGTTCCTCTCATCGCCGCCCCCGCCGGCCCTCCAATCGATAATATTGGTTTATTCAGAAAGAATAGCGAAATGAATGATTACAATAAATGTGCCAGGGAGCAAAATCTCTTGCCACACGATTCGATCAAATTCATCTAAAATATCGTGAAAAAATCTTGTTATCATATGTAGAACATGATTAAATACACATAATTGAAACACTGAATTTGAGTTGTCGCGGAAAGTTGGAAGCGAAACGGGAGATCAAAAGAATGGGACAAGGAGGAACGGCGAGACCGGAAATCGTGGCCCGTTTCAGTGTTCCGCGGTTGAATTAAATGTTTCTCGGCCGCGTTCGATGGCGCGTGGCCAACTAGTTTGTCAGGCCAGGAAGAGCTGCGCGAAAAGGGAAACGGTCTGACAGCGAAAGGACGAAGCGGATTATTTATTCGATTACTGTATCCCCGGAGATTTATTATTTACCGGCGGAAGACAATGCTGGTGCACAAGGAACAACAACGACGGGGAAGAATGGGGATTAATCAGTAGCGGAGAATTCATTTTTACGCGGTTATTGTAAATCCGGTTCATTGTGTAGTGGCATTGTCCGCGTGAATAGTGTTATTCATTAGCGATAAAGACGGAGATTAATCGATTCCCAGAAAAAGAAAAGAGCGCGAGTACTGTTTAATGTCGAACGAGATTTCTTATAAAAAAATGAACACGACATATCGTACGTTTTTAATACATATGAGAGGAACGTTTATAAAAGTACAAATCGATACGACATCGATGATCACGATCGATTCGAGTTAACGTGGAAAGCGGTAAACAATAATTGATAGAGTTTTTCAATTTCGTCCTTTTATTTTCAGACGCGATGCGAGAGATATCGAAAAACAGTAGTACGTGTATGCGTGCAGCCGGACGAGGCTGCAGGCAATCCTCAAGCAAGTAGAGGAGGAGCAGAGAACGAGAGAGAGAGAGAGGTATGGGTACATAAGGTAGAAAATTCTCGTCGAATTGTGCTCCGAGCAGCATTGTTACTGGCTCGAACCGAAGGGAGGACAATGAAATTCTGAAAAATGCTGAAGAAAACGCGGCGCAGCACGGTCGGCCAATACGTGACTCCGCTCGTGGACGGAAGTTTTACCCCCGCCGTCTTTCTCCCGTTTCATCCTCCGCCCTTCGGGGCAATTATATCTATATCCTCGAATGTATGAGCATACCGACTACAGGAATCCCGTTCTTCTTCGGGGGCGGCCCTTCACCTGCCCCGCCGCCCCCGTTTTTCCTTGTTCGCTCCGCGGACGTAAATCGCAGATCGTTTTAGAAGTTTTCGAGATTCCCCGCTATTGTAATGACGATTGGGACCCTCGAGGATCGATTAACGTGAATGCTAGGGTAGCTTGAGATAGAAGCTTTCTCCTTGGGGTCCAAAGTGTACGATGAAATAAAGAAACGGGATGCGATCGTACAATTCTTCCTTGCGCGGGAGAGTCCTATACATAAATTCCCGATATCGTCCGGAGCACACAATGGAATCGTCCCCGGAAGGGAGGGCCGTTTTTAAAATAATGTTTAACGAGCCCGTCGACGAGAGCGCGCGCGACCCTTCGTTAACGTGGCGCGCGGGATCGACATCGGCGGATTTCATTAGGGCGGCCGTAACCCTTAATCGTCGCGGCTGATGATCAACGAGCCGATCGAGACTCGCAGCCGAACGCTTCCAGCCAGCCGCGTCAAAGTTTAGCGGCGGCGGCGCGTGGCTCGCCTAACCCCCGGTAATTTACGGCCAGCCCCCGGCGGGGATTTAAATATGTCCGGGCCGATCGAAATCCGTTTCCGAACGCAGCAACTTCACCGATAAGCCGATAGTAGCTTTAACTTTTCTTTAACCGGAAGATTGAATTTCGCTTAGCTGCTACGCGGCGAGGCTCCCCCTTTTCTGTACGGCCAAGTTCCATTCCAAGAGAACGCCTTTCCACGCAATTTATTAGCAGGTTCTTGTTTCTAATTGGCGAATGAGAAATCGGAAATTATGGAACCATTAACTGGGAATTATTTTTTAACAGATCAACAAACTCTTTAACCCTTTGGGTACGGATTTATTTGAGAAAATATTTGCATGTGGAACGGATATAATTTTTGGTTGCTTGGAGTTGTATGTAAAAGCAGTACATTTTAGCAGCAAGAATTTATTTATTTCTAAAATATTGGTGACATATGTAGTACTAAGATGTCTTCAAGTAATTAGAATTGCAAAACAAAAATAAATTAATATGCTTATAACAAACACAAGTGAATGACGTGTCTCAGACGTCAAATGTACCCAACGGGTTAAAAAAAACGCAAAGTAATTTGCAAAGAATAATTGATTTCTTAGTTAGATGATTTGAGACATAAATAAATACGATTAACTTTTTGCCGGTGAGGGACGGTTTTCGAAGGTCGTTTATCAGGAGTACTTGGATTTGTAGGAAATCTGGTAAATTCCACGGATCGACTAAATACGAGCGCAACATCGCATGCGTGAATGCGCGAGTTCTCGCGCAGCTGAAGCGAGTAACCGTGCGACGGTGTATGAATGATACATGAACGAGTCCCCGGATCCTCTCGCGTCCCATTACCGACGGTAAATCGTCACTTGGAAAGCCTTCGAACAGGAGTGCGCTCGGTCGAGTTTGCATAACGCTCGGCGAAGAAATGAGGTCGAAAAACGTCCGGGAAAGGATTTTTCGTTAGATACTCCGCGCGCAATGCGTTAAATCGTGGAAAATTTACGGCATTCCTACTCTCGGCAGGTGCCGACGGGGAATTTAACGGTCAAACGATAGACTCTCGAAAGTGGAAAAACAAATATTAATTAAATAAGCAGATAATTTGCATAAGAATGCAAATGTATGTTTTTTCGCAATCACAACTTTGCATGATTCATTAAATATGACAGTTTCGTCCTGTGATTTCATGTTGAACGTGGAATTACACAAACAGGTTAATTAATCGAACACGTATGCTGGTTTTTTTAATACAAGCATAATTGACGCGAGGGAAGCAATTATTATTTGTAATTTTTAACACATGTTAATCATAAATAAATACGAGACTCATTAACTTGGAATTAAATGTAAAAGTTACTGTCATGAATAATTTGAAATTTGGTAGACGTTATTAGGCGCGTTTGCTTTATGTAAATCGTGTCTCCCTCGCATCGGCGGTTTGTACACGAGAAGAGAAAGAGAGAGATAGAGTACAAGCGACGAGCATGGGCAGGCCGCTTATCGTTTATGCGCTCTCGTACTCGTTGGCTTTACCATGCATTATCCCCTTGCCGGTATCGGCCTAAATCAAGCGGCTTTCGCGCTATCGATTTTCGAATCGAGAGTGCAGTCTGTATGGCCGACCGGAGCCATCGAAAGTGATTCGCTTCGTTTCGACCAGCGTTGTGACCAAACGTTACCACGTACTACACAGCGAATGTAATTTTTCGATGCCCCTTCACCAAATATAATAGTTTAAACCAACACCCATTAGTTTATACTTTTTTTAATTACTAGAAACGAGTCGACGATATATCACAGACACACACAATCCTGAATTAATTAAGTTTCCCGCTTTTCACCGATAAAAGATATGTTCGTGTTAATAGAATGGTCAGTTCAGTCAATTGTCAGTAATTGATGCACTCGATAACCTTCAGCGGATCGAATTCATCTACTTGGACACGAGGTTTCAAAACGTGGTGCAACGGAAAGTTCACGAATTGCAGAAATCTATTATTCATCGGAGCCAGTAGTCGGTCTCAGTAACTAGTCAGACATGTAAATCATGCATTTTGATACCGAGGTTAATCGCGGTGTGTTCGGGCCCAGAAATAATGTATGTTAATATCAATCAGCATGATGTGTACAGATGCATAATTAATGAAGTCTATGGTAACATATTAATTAATATTAATTGATATGCTACTATCCAGGATACTATGGTAAAAATATGCAGGGCGTAATGCAATCACCTGCGTTTAGCGATACACGAATCGAGGAAATGAAATCCAAATAATTAGTTTCCCTCTGACCGTTGACATAGGATCTCTGCGCGTACTATAATGCAATTTGGTAATTCCGTACATTTTTGCGTACGATATTTAAAACATTTTTTGATCACGGAAATTCCTGGCAATCCATAAACGTCGCCAGTCTATCAATCACTGACATCCATTTAATTCTGTCAAACGGTTCAAAGACGCGGCATCGGGCCTGATCAGAAAACTATGTAAGGCATGTGTTCCGTCGTCCCCCTTATGAAATTCCTCTTTCAGGAAAGGTCGTTTAATTTCTATAAAGAAAAGTCTTTCACCGTGAATACGCGTCGCGAGGCCGGGAGAAACAGACGGTCCATGCACGCCAATTTGACTGTCAATTGCCGCGCTAACAATAAGTTCAGTCGCTCGCGAGGAAGCGGCTCCTCGTCTCCGGCTACCGATGTGACGACGAGCGACGTCGAACCGTGGAAGGTGAGAGAGACACCTTTCCGCATATTTCCGCGAGACAGCCACGAAGGGATATACGCGCCGGGCTCGCCAGGACTCTGCGTTTCCAAGAAAGCGACGAGACATAATCAAAAGTTGCCATGACTACACACCGTGTCATCGCCACGGCTTCAAGCACGACAAAGTAAGGACGAACGATCTGTCAATATAAAACGCGAGACCTCAACGATTAAAAATAGCCGAAGTCCTTCGCATTCAGATCTAACCGATTATTAGAATTTCTATTGTATCGACATAGAATAAGACGAATAAATAATTTTTTATAATTATACTCTGTGTTCTATTTTCTAACATTTTCATTGATAGATGATTGGGGATGCAAACGCTATGAATAAAATCGAAGTTGCATAATAGACGAGGGCGGAGAGACGGCCAGTGTACCGTTAATTATTCCCAGCAACGAGAGGCAACGAAATTGAGGAGATCGCGTATTAGTCGGCGACTCCGGGCGAACGCAAACGAAATTTGTTTGCCGGCAGCGAAGAGAATTTCGCCTCGTTGTTCCAGGGAATGGATCCAATGAGATCCCGGGAAGATTAAAAAGTTGTCAACTGCTCCCCCCCCCCTATCCGCCGTACCCCGCGCTCCGGGCCCTCGTTTTGCCTCATTTTCCTCTTGCTATCGCGTCGTTGCCGCCACCGGGAAACTTTGCTAGTTAGAATTTCGCGCGGTACGTTCCGAAAGGAAATCAGCCCCTGTCGCTGCGCCGGTGAGGCAAAGAAAAGCCCGGGAAAGCTGCACGGTTTATCAAGTGGCAAAGCTGTTCGCCGCTCGAAACTCTTTTTCCCCCCTTTTCTCTCGCGAACTTTACACCGAGCCGGGGAGAAGGTGTTCGCGACATTGATATTTTAATGCCGCGCGATACAAGACTTACACGCGTGTGTGCACTTCTATTTATTAAATAACATTTGTTCCTACGAAATTCGGTAAATCTCCCGATTCGGGGAAATACTCCTGTACAATGATTAGCAATTTAAATGAGAGGCATTTATCCCTGAATCGCGAGAAACGGGAAATAAAAGGACAAACTTAAGGAATAAAAGAACGCGATAATTGAAACTATTCGCGAGCCCGGAGCCGCCGCGTTCCTTCGTCAATAAACCTAATTCCATCCATTCCCCAATGTTTCACCCGCTAATTATGAGTCCGGAAGTCGGAACAATGGTCGGACAGCGGCGCCGAAGGGATGGGAGGCCCGCGGTGGTAATCGCCAGATTCAGAAACAATGAGTCAATTATGTAAAAGCGTTCGGCAAACGGATCCGGGAATTCGGTTCGTCGACTCGCGAGACGCGCCGCGTTCGAAATAGAATATGACTGCATTTCACATGACGCGAACTAGAATTGCAAAGGACTCCCAGGCTCTTTGAAGATGCGTGCCGCTCGGTGCCGTTCTATTCGAGACATGCTGCTTCCGACGACGACGACGACGACCGAGGACGCACCGTCAAAGACGTCCCGCGAACCCGGTCGCCCCGTCGTCTCTTCCATCCCGACGTTCGCCTCCCTTTCCTCCCCCGGCAGCCCTCTCGTTCTCTTCCGCCCTCCGCCCATCGATCGATATGTGCCGCTTTAAGTTCGTTTAAATCGCATAATCCCGAACGCGGCCGCGTTCAGCTGAAATCGAGTTTCGAGGAGTCCGCCAAAGTTTCCATGAGCTCGGGAATTTTCGAAAAACTCGTCGAACGTTTAGTAATGAGCACGAGGAGGAGCGCGGCGGAGGAGGAGGAGGAGGAGGAGCGCGGAACGGCAGGTTTGTTAGATATGATTCACGCCGATGATCATCAGCGCGTTCCGGAGTTCGAAACAGATTTTTCAAGAGCGGGCCCGTAACGCCATAAATTAGGATTTAACTAAAAGCATGGAAATACGTTTCGCAGAGGAAATTGTACATAATTCGTTTGATTAACAAGTGACCCGGGCTTTTTTGTTATTTAGCCGCCGCCGCCGCCGCTGAGTAATGGATCACCGAACGTGACTAACGCTTTTGCCCCCCCGTGTAATTTATTATTGTTATTTCAATGAAAGCTACCCAATACCGCAACCCCGCGGACCGAAAATACAAATGTGACGTTACCGCGGCTGCTATTTTTCGCCATTGAAAGGCTGTCACGGAATTTTTATAGCGATCGTGATATATTGCGGAATTAAAAGAAATTCAAGAATTTCCCGTAGACTTCGCGCGGCTCGAAGAGGAGTAATTAGAAAATAGAAAACCAAGCGGTTTTGCCACGGAATAACAGAGTCCGGCGTGGAAATTTCAAGCTGGAGCATGGGAAAGCACTAAACATAGAAAAAAAAGAACGTTGCGCGTATACGCGGCGGGGAAGAAAGTTCGTCGAAGCTCGGCCCGGTCGTATTAAGTTCGAAACGATGCTGTTTGAAAGGTTAACTCGACTTTCATGGCCGTCCCGGCTCAAACACGAGAAACGAGCGAGCGAAGCTTCAAGGAAGACGGAGAAGGTGGTCGCCTATGTTTCAATGCGAGGGGTGCACCTGGCTGTACCGGGTGTGTCGGAAACCGAAGTAAAAACGAGATATATCAGATGCGATGTATGTGCAATTTAAAGCTTTTCTTCATACAGGATTTATTATCTTTCTTTGCTCGGCCGTCTACTTCGACCTCGGCGTTCTCTCAAACGCAGAAAGGAGACATCCACTATACGGTCTTACGTTTTATCCCGTAGTTATGATTTTGCAGCAGACCTGAAACTACAATTTTATCAACCCTCCAGCGAAACGCATTCTCGTTTCGAATTCACTAACGCGTTTTACGGCAAACGTTTCCTCGAATCCATTCATCTATATAAGCGCTACTAAACTTTTGATATTTATATTCCTCGAAACTCCTTTAGCCGGTATATATCCTCGTCTTTACTTTGAGGGGAAAAAATCTTTCAAACCCGGCTCCTTTCGAACGCGTCGCGATTTCCTACACACCGTGTACGTACTCAAGGAGCTCGTTGCGCTGCACGCCACCCGCCGCACACGTACATATACACGGTCCGCGTGTATACATATTAGGAGCGAAGGGAAGAACGGGGGAGAAAAAAGGAGAGGAAAAAAATGTATTTGCCGTCCCAGTTTGCCCCGGTTGGCATGGCAGGGCGAAAGCTCTTCAGCAAATCCAGCTTAAAGCAGCTGTGTAAACGTTGACCTATATTACAATCACGCCGGCTCGAGTGCCCCGCGACGCCGTCGTCGGCCCTCTTCCCCGAACCCGCTACAAAGTAACTTCGCGGCCTCCCGGTGCACGTGGCTGGCCGTGTGGTGCGCGTACTATGCAGCTCGGCTCCCCCCCCCCCCGTCCGCTCCATCCTTATCATTTACCCTGCCCCTTCGCTTCTTCGCGAAAATTTCTGCCGACCGAGCACCCTTCCCTCTTGTCGCGTCCGTGTTTCACCCTCCTCGTTGATCATTTCGCGACATAACCAACGGCAACCCTTTTCACCCTGAACCCGCTTATTCCAGTGTTTTCCAACCTTCCTCAAATCGCGACGA
>SMSR01015999.1:94029-169408 GCA_019453355.1 Ceratina japonica | reverse complement strand
CAAAACGAGAAAAAATTTCATTTCACGTGTTGCAGATAGCTGGAGGGCGCGCGCCGCGCGCGCGTGTTGCTCGGAGGGGAAAGAGAGCCGCGGTGGTGGTGCTCGTATCACGTGTCAAAGAATATTCATTTCAGCGTTGTTCGCGAAATTACTTCCGAGAGATGCGCATAAAAAATGGCACGGCGCGCGGCGGGTAGACGCGCGCAAAGAAAAATGGCACAACTCCGGCAAGTACTTCGCTTTACTCCTCCTCACTCTATTATCTACACTCCAAGGGTTGAGTGGTAAAAGCGGGGAGACACTTAAAGGATTTACGGGTCTGAGAACTCTAGACCGCTCTTGGATTGGCTCGAAAGTACGAACTTGAAACGGAGTGCATGCTCGCCGAGGGAAGAACCGGTTGGGAACCAACGGGGAACAGGAAAAAAAAATAGAATCATATTCCGGCTAGCCATCGAGTTAATTCTAATTACGCCGAGTACTCGAACCGTTCCTGAACGGTTTCGAAGAAAAAAAGTTACGTTTTGGAGACGGCGTGCAAACGGGACTGAAAATGTCTATGAGAGCACTCGATAAATTTTTAATTCGCAATGATTGAATCTTCGCATGCGACATTTTCTTTCGATTTTACCGCGACCTACGGAAAAGGAAGAATTTTCAAGATGGAAATCGTTCGGAGGTGGTCGCGAGAAAAGTGCACGCGTCGCTGCTTAATTAATCGATACACTTTGAAAATACATACATGCATATGCAAGCGTCAGCCGGCAGAGGAAAAAGGTCGACTTCTTTGGTAGCCAAGGAAAATAGTACGTTGGTCAGGTCGAAATTAATGACTCGCTCAAACAGCGATATCGATGGGACATTTTATAGACAGGAAGGAAAATAATATAAGTAGAGCACTGATATTAGATATATTTTGAAAAATGAGGTAAATCATTAATTACGTTTGACCGTATGATTAATGAGACCGAACGTCGTTAGAATTGATGTAGTAATTCATTATGGACGGAAGAGTGGCAGAAGGACGGCGGAAGGATGAAAAGCTGAGCGCTCATTGTCGGAGAAGTACCAGCGGGAGTGAAACTGAATGCTAAACACGGCTAGTCTGTTACATGTGGTTACCGTTCGGCTCCCTAAATGAAAAGCAGCGGTATGGAAACGTCAGGTTTGGTTTACCTTGAAATTGGAAGCACGTCTCCGGCGAGACAGGCCTCGCAGGCGCGTGGAGGGACGACGATGGGAGATATGGATTCGGCTACCCTAATTTCCACCACTTTAACCCGCCACTTAAGGCGGCCACCAGGCCTTTTATACCGTTCCCCGGTAATCACCGGCTTAAGAAAACGCGCTCGTGGAATTCAACTCCTTCGTTGCGTGAACTCACGCTAAGACGCGTTTCATTAAGTTGATGAAGATTGGGCGGAAGCGAGGAATGAGGATTTTTCAAATCGCTGCTGGAGAAATCTCATACGGAAATTATATTAATTTAAAAACCTCGCGAAATTTAATTAATATTTCCTGTATATATATATATATATTCCTGATTTGATTACATAATAATTGCCCGTTAAATTGTATCGAAATTAATGTATTCTGTGAAAATACGAGCATGTCTGATTTATATTGACTTATACTACTGCGGCCGATGTTATGGACGTCATAAGCTTCGAAATAGGAATTGGTTCTTTTTATCGCAAATCATATTCTACTTCTACTGAATTCGAATATTTTTTCTCTAGTTTGAAACTTGTTCCAATCAGCTTTAAGCATTCCTTAAACTAGAAGAAGGCACCGAGCTTCGAAAATAGGTTAAATCGATCAGATATGTGTACGAAGGAAGAGATTTCACCAAATCCCAGTAGAATCTAGTCCTGCAGACCAGGACTTAAGTCGATTTGAAACAGACTTTGCTACTTCCCTTGCAGAGAACTTTCGCCCGGACGCTCACCAAGATGACTTCAATCACGGTAAACTCGAAATAATTACAATGTCCCTGAATTCATTTCCGAACTCCAGTTATTTCATTCTTTTCCTACTATTTCAATTATAATGAAAAGGAAACATTACTTTAATTGTTAAACAAGAAATATAAAAACTGCAACGAAGGGTTCAACGACTGACGAAAAATTAATCTTCACAGTTTAAGAATCGCGATTAATTGAAAGTGCAGGAAAGCAGAACTTCTTTCCGAAACAAGAACGACCCGTACTTTCCGACGAAATCCGCCCCAAGTGTCATCATAGCTAACAAACCACCCTGGAACCACCCCTTTAATCCCTTCTCCAGCGGTCCTTATATCCTGCTCGCTACAAGCCAACACTCGGCCAACAACCCCGCATCAAATAGTCACCCCCGACGAGTTTCTAACATCGTGAAAACAGCGACCTCGGCCACGTCGCTCCACGTCACCCAGAGATTCCGGCGCAGCTGCGTGTCGGGTGTCATCGACCAGCAATGAACGATCGAATTCCGAAATACTCGTCGTTCCTTCATTACAAATTTTTAATAGAATTATGTTCCATTTTTATCAGAACTTTATTGCACGATTGATTCTTTTCTTCAAAATCGATTTAATAATAAAAACTACAAGCTTAAATTAATGACCTGTATTAAAATGGCTTTGTGATTTTCTCTGAAGAAAATGGAACAAAAAAAGCTGACGTGAAGTGACCTCATGAAATGTTAAAAATGATATAAAAATAGAGGCGGAGGTACGGTCATTAATGATTAAAATGGATGTCTGTGTCGATAAAGCAACCCTGCTAGCCACCCAATTAGCTCTCAGCGTCCACTTTCTGACTAGTGGCTATCGAGTTTCTGCCGCCTTGCCGCGATTCAAGGCCGATTAACGTTGCTCGAAATCTACGAGAACAAAGGAACCGGTGAAGCTGGACGTGGTTGAGCGAAACCAATAACTATTAATCAACGCGGCACCGCACATTCAGCAAAGTTCAAACCAACCCTTCTGGGTATATTGTTCTGAGTTTTAAAGTGAGAATGTCTTGTAAACGGATGTATTGAAATAAACAACTGATTTATAATTTAATTGAACAATATTAATACTTGCTGTTCAAATAATCTCGTGATTTCTCAATAGAAAGTATTATAACAGTAACTCTAAGGAATACATTAAATGATGAAATTATGGCGATCGTGTCTCGTCGCAATAAAGAATGAAAAATGTATTCGAAGGAATAACGTGTGTGAGAGTTTTCTGACATGTGTTGAAATACTTTCACAAGTGTGCGGTTCTTCTTTTCGAGCCAGGATATTAGGTTGGTTGCAGGCCAGACTAAAGATATATGAGGAACGAATATCCGGAAGGGGCGGTCTGGGAGCTGGACTCTGTACATTCGGAGAACGAGCTCGTTCTCTCTCTCTCTCTCTCTCTCTCTCTCTCTCTCCCTCGACGCGAAACCGTGCACGTGCACGCTGACAAACAGGCCTTCCTCGAGGACCTGGTGACCGATGGTGCTCGTGGTATGAACTGCCAGATCGAGAAAGGGTTGTTCTCCGGGGGAATAACCGACGATGCCCGAAATCGTAACGTTTTACAGCGGAAAACGGTTTCATCTCGATTCAAGAAATGAAACATATTTCCGAACACCGATAACAGTAAATTCCTTAACCAAATCTATTTTCTACCAATTTCTTTTTTTTTTTTGCTTCATCCCGTAAAGCTGTTGTGTGAAGATTTACGTTTCAATATTACACAGGAGTTAGTCAGAAGTTCGCAGTTTACTTTCAATATAAATTACTTTTGCGTCCGCGCGGCGTCAAAGGGAAACACGATGCAGAATTTCTATCAGCGACGCGATAACCCTGATACCGGAGAATCCACGTGGAGAAAGAACGTTGACGAGGGTTTAAAGGGGCGAAACCGAAGAAAGTGCGAGCGTCCGCCCGAAAAGCGGACGCGGCCGTGAGGACACGCGAGCTTCGCCGGTAACGAAACTAATTTCATTGCCGTCCATTCATTAAGATCAAGACGGCTGACTCTCCCGTCGACGTTGCATACGGTGCAACGAATCGTCTCCGGTTAACAATGTTTTAGCGTCAATTTACTTACCGTGGCTGCCATGGAGAGACGAGAGGCGGCTCGGACGCCTGGATCTGACGATTCACTAAGCGAGCCATGGCCAACCGGAATCTGCGCCGCCTTTTGACATCCTGGAACAGAGATCGTCCCGATAATACGGCTTGTTCCCGCCAATGGGAACTCGAGCTCCCGGCAAACTTGTTTACTATGAACCGTGGAAATTGCAAACTTTATTCCTCCTCCCCGGTTCATCCTGTTTACTATTTTTCTACCGATCTGTTGCGCACAAAAGTGAAAAGTACTCTCCGTTTACGTAATGTGAAATTATATCATTCCTCGCGAAAAATATTATGATCAACATCACAAAATAATTAATAAATTATGCGACGAAAATTGAAATAAAATTGTTATTGATCGTAGGAAATAAATTTCGTGAATTCCGAGTAACAAACAAGGTCGGAAATAACGGGGAGTGAGTTGAAAGGTAATCGCAAATTAATTGGAACTAAATTCGCCCAGCGTTTTAATTTGAAGTCTCGCGCAAGTGCTCTCTCTCTCTCTCTCTCTCTCTCTCTCTCTCTGTACCGGCCCCTCTTCTTACCGTTGTAGTGGCCGCGTCGTCGTAACGTAACCAGGCTCCCTTTACGTAGAGCGCGTGCACCAAGAAAGGCTGTATTTTAACTTAGCCAGTAATTAAAAGAATTACATCTTCGTTCAGTCGGGTAGCGAGGAAAATGAGACGGTCGAATTTTAGCTGCTCTCCTCCGTTGACGCTTTAATTGAACTCGTCCCCCGCGCGCGCGTGAAGATCGAGCTTATTGAAGTTGAATTACGTCCGATCTCAAGCCCCGCCGTGAATCTCGCGTCGTTTAATTCGAAACTGAGGGAAGTCGTGAAAAACTACTCGAATTCCGCGAAACAACCCCGCCTCGGAGAATATTTAATACCGTCCGAGAAGTATTTTGACCAACTTCCATTGTTGGGAATTTTTATTAACAAGAAAAGTATGTGACGCGGGAGGTCGGAAGTTGGTTAAGAAAACGTCCCAGGCTCCGGCGGTAACATACAAGCGGATTATTTGGCTTCGGGATTACCAGAGCTCAAAGTTTGATTAGCCGTGAACGGCGTATCAAGTTTTGACGAGCCAGACAGAACTTCCACCCACGGTACACCAACATCCAACACGGGAACCTCTGTAACTTCGCTAAGTCACAGACAAATTGGATTTAAGGCCACATCTTTTTGGTTAATACGCGCGTCGATATTTACCCTTGTATCAGCGACTAAACCAAACAGTAATTAATTACCGTCAACAGCTTTCGCGTTTAATATCGAACCGGGCAAACAGTCTGCCGGCTTCCGCGCAAACATTATAATTTACCGAAAAAATGTCCAAAACGAGTCGCAAACGCGCGGGGCAAATTCCAAAATAGTGCAAGGGGACCTGTCCGCGTCCATCATAACTTGGCAGTAAATTTTAAGTGAAATTCGCGGTCTTAACGCGATGACCGGCGGCGTCACCCGGCCATTGAATCACCTAATCATTCTACATTCAGGGTTGTTCTCTGTATCTCTGTCGCAGTGGTANATGTCCAAAACGAGTCGCAAACACGCGGGGCAAATTCCAAAATAGTGCAAGGGGACCTGTCCGCGTCCATCATAACTTGGCAGTAAGTTTTAAGTGAAATTCGCGGTCTTAACGCGATGACCAGCGGCGTCACCCGGCCATTGAATCACCTAATCATTCTACATTCAGGGTTGTTCTCTGTATCTCTGTCGCAGTGGTAACCGGTCGAAACGACGACACGGCATTATTCCGTCGATTCGGTCGGCGTCGAGATCGTCCTCACCCCCTCGAACGGACGCAACGTTTCGAGGACGCCTGACCGCCGCACATCGCGTCGCGTCGCGGCGAGTTCGATTTCGGGTTCCATGGGTGTTCCAGTCTGCTTCTTCCCCGCAGGACTCCCGGTTCTCGCCTCTCTCGCTCTCTCGCCCTTTCCCCCCCTTTACCCCCCGCTTTCCCCGCTGCAACGGCGCACCGCCGTTACATGCATATGCAAATTTATTCCGGCCGTGCGTCGGTGTGGCCGCCGCCGGCGGCGAGAACGCGCGAGCGCTTCTACACGTACACAGGCGATCTCGCGCTTGTTGTCGGTGCACGCGGAGAGGGTCATAAATTAAATGATGTAAATGCTCTGTCCACCCTCTGTCGCAACGAGGAGAGACGACGCGCACGAGTTCTATATCTCCCGCACCCGCAACCCTGCGTCCCCGCCCGCCTTGCTCTCGTTACATCAGCCCCCGAGTGACCCAGGACGATCCACGCTAAACCCTCTGGCCGGACCCCTTCTCTGACTGATTATAATTATCGGGGCGTATCCTGCGGCTCGTCTCGCATGCCCCGACAGGAAAGATAATGCCGGATTGGCATCGATCGGGATCTCAGACGAAACGCGATCATCTCCCGAGAGTTCGTATAAAAAATTATTTCTTCAGTGCAGAGAGAAAGAATATCTTTTTTTTTTAAAAAGTAGATGGATCTCTGTTAAAAGCTCATGGTTGAATACTGAACGGCATGGAGATGATGCAGGAGAATCGTGTGTGCTATCAATAAAATGTACTTTTCCACTTTAATACTAACGTTTGCCTTTGATAAGTACAGAGGCGCGCGCGTTCGGTAATGTATTCAATAAAATTCGGCGATATGCAAATTTGAAAAGCTTTCCGGCGGGCCTCGGAAATTCGACAGTGTTTCAATTCACTCCCCCGATCCCGGGCATCGTTCTTTTCAATTCGATATCCAATTCATTCGAAAATAACCGGTATCCACCTTTTACTCGTCCGCTTTGCTAGAAATAACTCGGCTCCCATAGAACGGCGCTTTAATCTTCGATGCGATGCGCGATCTCCCGCTCGATTAATATTCATGTCCAGGAACGGACTCTGCCGTCCTCTTTTTCGGAACGCGTTATGCAAGATCATATACAAGAGACATGAATGCCGCGTTTATTATTCAAAAACGTTTTCGCGAGCAAAGGAACTGATCATGAGATCGCGATTTCAGTTTCGCGGATATAATAAGTTCGAAACAAATTACGAAACGGCCGTGAGATTAATTCGTGACGCAGTTGCAAAGCCGGGTAACGAGATGCACTTTTCGCTGCGTCATCGGCGTAATTCGAAAACACGTCAGCGTTTGTGTAAAAGGGAAAATTTTACGGAGGCTCGTTCGCGGCGAACGGCCGTCAGTCCGTTTTGATGACGATGCGCACGCAACAGGCCATCGGGCGTCGTAACGTCGCCGGGTTACATCGCCGGTTAGGAGCTTTCACACCTTTAACGCCGTCGTAACTCGCGGCGAAAAACTCAATTACGCGGTCGCGAAATATTCGAACCGATAACCGGTCCCGGGGCCGTTCGTTACGGCTTTGGAACGGTAATGCAGCGGCGGCCTCGAGTGGCCGTCCATTATAGCCTCATCATTATCATAGCTGAGGCCTCGTTAAACCGGGGGAAAAAGGTATCAACGCTACGTGTTTGACGAGCCGATGAAACGTGCAGGTGTTAAGTGTTGGCTCGTTTCTGCGTGAATGGCTGTGGGTTGGGAAACTTTGTTGGGAATTGCGGTATCCGAGCGATAATGTCCGGCAACAGAAGTGATAGCGATATCAACTTCGTGCAAGTTTTAAACCGGCCGATCTTAAATGTAAGTCTTGCGCGAACGATCGGTTGTCCTGAGTAACGTGGATTTCGCGAACGTCGGCGAGGGAAGAATTCTCAAATGATAAATTAAACAATGGCTACGTTTTGGGGAGGGAAAGATTACACGTATAAATCTATTCTAAAGAACGGCAATTATATCTTGTTTATTTCGTCGAAGAAAAATGAGCGAGCTCAACCGGGTTTACAAAAAAGTCTTAAATATGCATCGCGCGAAAGAATCGCGGGTATTATCCCTTATCTACGGGGATGTGTCTCTCATTTCCACCGCGCGCGTTTCTTGCCGTAGACCTACAACCCCCGTTTGTCACCCTTTTCGTCGACCTCGTTCGCTCGCAATTTTAATCGCGCGATTAAATTACGCAAAGAGGGAGAAGGCACAGTACCATGTAGCGAATTTGCTCTGTCTTTTACATTAAACTACGAATCATCCACGATATGTATTTATAAACAACAACAATTTCCATGTCCGAAATATAAGTGGACTTCTATCAAAAATTTGAGAATCATTTACTGTCATCGGAAATCGGTTTCCTTATCGCTGCATATTTAAGTCACGTTCAACCTCAGATCGGTTCCCCCTCGAAACCGTCGACGGGTAACGGCGTCATCGTCGAGAAACAAAGGTAGAAAAGGGCCTATTAACGTATCGCCCACTCCCGAGAGCGGCGGCATCGTTATTAGCGTCACGCGTACTCGGGGAAGCTTCTCGGAAATCCAATCGAGAGGGAAACGACGACGTCGAGAATAGAAGGAAGAGGCAGCAGCCGAGGCGAGAGGTGTAGCATCGGAGATCGAGACGTTACCCCTAGCCACGGGGCGCGGGGCTAAAATATCCCTGCAAATAACTCGAATTCTATCTGGATTTCTATCGAGCGAATCGAACCGGCGGCGGCGCGGAAGGCGGCGAGGGAGGCGAGAGTGTATCAGGGGGCGTGGAATCGAGGAATTCGTAGTAAAAGAAGGGAAAGCCGGCTGCTTACGTATTCGATCACGTACGTACACACGGGAGGAGAAAAAGAAGCGAGCGTGCGGGCGAACGATAATCGTACAACGCCCGGCTCGGAGGCGAGAGGTTGCACCCTCTTCGGAGGATATCGTGAAGCGCGGCCGCGCATCTGCTCGGCCGTATTGGTTCCCGCTAAACGGCGTCGGACGGCGAGAATCAAAATCCAGGATCGCGGCGGGCCGGGTCGCGGGCGGAATTTTAAAGAACCGCGAAGACGGGGATACCGGGAGCGCGGCCGGAAGCGGGAACAATTTGTACCGGTCTTTCGAAATATACGAATAATCGCGGACCGCATGCCAATGGCGGGAAATATTTCCGGCGAAATCCCCGGAGCTCTCGCGCCCCGCTCGTCCTCCTGATCCCGCTGGCCCCCTCGCGTTCCCTCCGCCGTTCGCGTTCCCTACACTTTTTTCCCCCGCGTATTTTTCCTCCGTTCGCGCGTTCCTTTTTCCGCCGGCTCCTCGCTTCACGGTTTTTGCGCGCCGACGGGAGCGGCGGAAGGAAGAATTGAATTTTAAAATTCGACACCGCGGAGAATTTTATTGTTCCACGGGATTCGCGCGAATTGATTTAACCCTTGCGCCGCGCACCCTGCCGCTCGCTCTCCTTCCCGCGCGCGCGTCTCTCCTCTTTTTGCCCGCGCGCGGAATGCTAATTGACCGTGATGGGACCCGGGAGTCGTATAAGTGGTACATCGCGGCAAGGCGAAATTTGCATCTGCGAACAGTCGAAAGAATTTCGGTGGCGACTTTTGACAGAGGAATTATTTTAATCCGAAGGTTCCGGGCGTACAGGATTAATAGCCGTTCGAACTGAAACGTGCGATCGCTGAATTAAATCCTCGGTTTATGTTTCCGAATATTACTGCCGCCGCCGGTGGATCACGTTAAACAATTATTGCCAATTGTACGAAATGGAATGCGGAATTGTGAAACACATGAATATTCTGATTGCGCGAACGCGGTTCGACGTGGAGGACGAAGATCAGAGGAGGTCGCGGGAACACGTTCGAAAGCGTGGCAAAGGATCGGGTGAAATTGGGCGAGATATTATTGAACACGGTTGCCAGAGCCGGATGGGAAGACGGAAGGACCGTGTTCCGGTGGTGCCGGCTCACGGCTGCGTACATCCAGCCAGCGTACGAGTAACAGAACTGGCGTGCATAAAGAATTTAGCCCGGCAGCATCTTTGCGGGATGAGGAGGCAGCAACGCGTACGCCGGAAACTTCTTACCAAAAAGACGAACACTTGATCGATAGAGTTTCATAATTCAAAAACGGCTCGGCCCGCGACGTACCGAACGACGTAATAACTACAATTTTTCGTTTAGAACCCGTCGATCTCCGAACTTCGCGCGGAATTTAATGAAACAGAAATGATGCGACGACGATACGAAAAATAAATTTGGATCGCGCGCTCGGATAATAAAGATGACCCATTTCCCGGTTGCGGAGAGCGGCGGCGCAANCCGAACGACGTAATAACTACAATTTTTCGTTTAGAACCCGTCGATCTCCGAACTTCGCGCGGAATTTAATGAAACAGAAATGACGCGACGGCGATACGAAAAATAAATTTGGATCGCGCCCGTTCGGATAATAAAGATGACCCATTTCCCGGTTGCGGAGAGCGGCGGCGCAATTACCGAATACGCGGCTGGAAATGCCTTTAGCGATCCAGAACTCCATTATCATCCGTGACGGCGTCATAAGACGGGAAGGGAAGTCGGCGCGCGCGCGCGGGGATGGGATAATGCCGAAGGGAGAGTAAGTCGTAGTTTACACGTGAAATCCAACCGTATGCCGACGTAATCGAAATGAGACGGGGACCCCCATGTACCCCATGGATATATATATATAGGATTGATGGACAGCCGGTGGTCCGTGACGTGGCCACCTGACATTCTTGTCCGATCGGGCTGACATGCCCCTGGGATCATGCATGCGAGTTTCGTGCTCACGTAGCAAAACGTCTACTCCGATTTTCCGCCATTCACCCGGCACACGCCCGAAATCTACGAGAACTGAAATTCCGTCTAATGTCCATTTCCCGGACTGGAGACCTAAGCTTCCCCTTAACGTATCCCTCGTTCATTAGCCACGGATCATCGTTTAATCATCTGATACGACCAACAGCAATAGTTTAATCTCAATTACACATTTGGTAAAGCGCAACATTACTGTCAACAATTTCCCTGTTACTCCATTCCGAAAATTGCTACTTCTCTGAACTATTTCGTACTTATACGGTATCTAGATCAGGCCGCGCAGCAAACGCTCGCTCCCCCACGGATTCCCAGTTCACGCTTCGCACGCGCGTGCCTGTTCCTTCACACGTGCCGGGCAATTTTGCCATAACGCGCGGAAAGTATGCGCCGGGGNGACGGATCATCGTTTAATCATCTGATACGACCAACAGCAATAGTTTAATCTCAATGACACATTTGGTAAAGCGCAACATTGCTGTCAACAATTTCCCTATTACTCCATTCCGAAAATTGCTACTTCTCTGAACTATTTCGTACTTATACGGTATCTAGATCAGGCCGCGCAGCAAACGCTCGCTCCCCCACGGATTCCCGGTTCACGCTTCGCACGCGCGTGCCTGTTCCTTCACACGTGCCGGGCAATTTTGCCATAACGCGCGGAAAGTATGCGCCGGGGACAAACGGGTCGGGCATAAATTGAACCGCGGTCCGGCTCGGTCTCATTTTCACATGCGAAACGACTCGAATCGACCGATCGAATTTATGGTATAAAAGCATATCGAAACGATTATTGAATCGCCGTATAAAATAGAACGGAGGAATGAGAAAAATCGCGTATTTGCCTCTAATACCCATGATTTTCTAGCGAGCTCTGATATCTACAAAATGTATATTCACCGCGTCGGACGCGAATTACAAAGCACGAGTTTCACGGGTGCGTAGCGACGCGCGCGTGTTCATTGTTTGAAGCGTTAAAAGCGAGGAAAAACGTTTGCTTTTCGATTCGGGGGCTCGAACCGAACACGTCCGAGGCATTTATGCGAGCCGGCCATTAATCAACCCGATATTTCCCCGTTTCAGATGTTGCAGAAGCGGCCGGCGAATTTAGTGTTATCGTCGCTTATAGCTCCATTTACGTACAAACACGCGTAAGTGCTTGTACGTGCGTATTCGCAGATGCGACCCCGCCGTCCCTACGGAATTCTAGACCCGGTCAATGTGCATGTACGTACGTAGATACGTACGGCACACGTAACCGTGGGCCGGCGTGTATTCGCGAAACTAGACACGAGTGTTTAGCCCCGCGCGGTCCTTACGTTCCCGGCAATTTATGCGGAAAAACTTCAGCGAGATTACGCTACCCGCCCCGGCAATCCCCGAATAAACCGAACCCGCGCGCTCGCTTCAAAGAAGAACCTCGAGCACGCTTTAATCAATAAAATATCTAATAAGGTACTTAGTGCAAGCACTTCAAAAAGAATCGATATACTCCCGTCGAAAAGCTTCCAATTTTACTACGTAACGGAACTACGTCATTCGAGGATATTTTTCATTTGAATAAATATTTTTACTGCAAATACAGCTTTGTCATTGCAACTCCCGGCCTCCCACGCACCTAATAACGAAATCCTATTTGGCCCTTGAGCGGGACGCGTGTGCGTGAATCGAAAGGGGCCACCAGAGGCAATGCGTCATCGAATAGGCAAACAGTCAGGGCATCGCGTCGCATCGCGTTCGCAGGGAACGTTTCCATCGGGCGGCGGTGTCGAAGCTGGAGCCAAGGCCGACACCGCACGCCACAGATCGCGCGTACAATTCGTCCCCGCCGTCGGCTGTCAACGTAATTACACGTACGGGGACCATTAGACACGCGCGACGCTTACAAACGACACAAACCACCTGCGAAATCGTCACTTTGTTCCGCAGTTAAATCATGCCAAACTCGAAGCGGTCCAGTCGCGTTACGGCTCGCTGCAATCGACGTTTATGTACGACACTCGACTCCCGTTTAATATCGGCAGACGTAATCGGTCGAACGATTGGAATTGGAGCTTGTCAGGTCGGATCTTAAATTCATTACGTCTCGCCTCGTCACGATTCATCGATCGGACGTAACGATATTATGCACGTGTTCTGTCGAAATTCACGCCGGAGGAGAAATATTATTTTGACCATTTTTTTTAACAGCTACGGTACGTTTCGGTGGGACGAACTCGTTTAGGTGGGAAGGGAATCTGCGGAGGTTTGAGAACTGCGAAAATCACGCGTTCTAACTTACATGCACTCGCTACCCTTCGAGATCAAAATGAAAGTCTGTAAAACACGTCCCGGTTCCCATGGCGACACACGACCGAACAAGAAATCCATTTCCCTCATGTGGAACACTTTCTGTGTTTCAATGAAAGGAACTGGAGATGAATTTACCGATCAACGGCTGAAAGTTTATACCGGCGGCTTGTGCCTGACAGAAACATTTCCTAAGAACGATTCTCGCGAATCGCTTGAAAAGAGAACTCGGGCTGTATAGTAAAAGGCGCGCTGCTTCCTGAATTGTAATGTAAAAAATTCTGATGTTCGAACGGATATGAAGTATTATTTATAGATATGGCTGATCGAGAATTCCCTTCTCGACGATCTTATGTCTCTTTTTAAGGAGATCTAACACGTGCGAGCGTGTATCAAGGTTTTCGAAATTTTCACGTCGAGCCAAGAGTGTCTCGACGATGGGCTGCAGATGTAGCTAACTGCACTATGGGGCGTATTCATTATCGAGCCGCCGGAATCCAGGTTGCTGAGACGATTAAACAGGGAATGGGTGGATCCTCCAATGATTGGCTACATGAGACCGATTCAATGTCTACGGCTCGATCGGTCTATCACTCTCCCTCGGCTCGCGGCCGTGTTTCCCATCTCCGGTGTCCTATTTTATCGCGCCGCTTACAACGGAGGATTTGGATATTCTTGAAAACGACAGGTTTCCAACTTGTCCCATTGCTTTGTCTACTCGTCTCCAAGATTTCTTCCCGTTACATCAATTTCATTAACTCTCAAAAATTTCACATCCATCAATCTTTCTCTCTCAATAAATTACAAAAAAAATGTACAGACTGATCAATAAATTCAAAGATACATCTATCTATTCCGGTGATAGCAGACGTTGGAAGAACGAGATGGCCGTCTTTGGAGTTGAAACGCAATATCCTAATTAAGAACAAAGCTGCTGGAAAAGCTCGTCTGATGCCACGATCTAGCAACTCTGTCCGCACACACGTAAACGCGCACAGAGAGCGCACACCGTGCCTCTTGTAGTCGGAACGTGAAAGCTATCGCGCATTGAGAACAGATAATCCGACGCACTTCGACCAAAATGTATCCACACGTCACTAGGAATGCAATTACAGATTGACGTCAGTCAGGTAGTTCTGAAGCGTGTTCATCGTGTCTCAGGTTTATAACCGACAGCTTACGCTATAAGCCAGCAGTTTACAGCCGCGGAACAAACAGGAATGTTCCTCGACAATCGAATTAAGATTAATCGCTGAATTGTCTGGAACCCATCGATCCATAAATAGAATTGTAAGCTCTTATCGGAAAAGATTTGGCCGAACAATAATTTTTGGTAAATCTCTAATAAACTAGATTTAATTACACAAACACTTTAATTAACTATAAGTCTAATACAGTTTAATAATTACAAGAAATTAATAAAGAAACTAATAAAGAAATGCTCAGCCCATCGGCCACAATAATCCAAATTATTAATTTGCGGTGAACAGTCCTTCGTTCCGACACTTTGGTATTCAGTAACTGGTTTAACAGTAACGCAGTCCTTCGCGATCTGTAATCTACGCTCGATTCTACTAATCTATTCCTTACGAAAACTACGCCGCAGATCCTGCTTCGAGAATATTCGACGCAATTTCGGGTACTTAATTAGGAATGCCATTAGCTAGGTAGCGATACCCGAATACTTTCGCGCTTACAGAATTATTATTTCCGATCGTGAACCACCGAGACTTTCGCTCGGTCAAGTTTATAAAATACGTCACGCGTATCTAGACGGACTAATGAACAGCTGAAGCGTTCCCGAAACGCGCCACGAAGAGACGTCAGCTGCGCAGAACGACTTGGTAAATTTTTCGCAACGAGTTAAAGATCGCTTCCGCGTGGCAAAATACTCGGGGAGCACACGCGCGGCATTGTTCGCACGCGCGCGCGCGCGCGCGCGTAGTACACCGAAAACTCCTTCCCGTGACTTATAGTTCCACGCGTTGCTTTCGCTTAAGCCAACACGCTCGTACGTACACGCGAGTTTCTGCATTGCATAAATCCTGACCCGATGATATACGAGCGTAAGGCTTCCAACTATTTGCCGGACCAGTCTGGCTCGGCGCGGCCGTGTACCCGCCGCTTATACACGCGAGCCGAGCGGAGCCGCGCGCGCCGACCGACCGACCGACCGACCGACCGTACGGCCCCTCTAAGTTACGTTTTCGATTTTCGACCCGCCGCTCAGACTCGCTCTAAAAACGGTCGCGAACTTCTGGCTCTATTTCCATCGGAATCGAACGGGAATCAGACGCGACGCGGAGTATAATAGGACTGTCTTCAATTAGTGAGCCCGCTATTCTATATTCACGTCGCGGAGATTAAGCAGAACGTAGAAAATGGAGGACGACGAGTACTATTCGTGCGCGATAAGAAATCGTGGCCGAAGCGGGAATGAGTAAGAACGGCGAGAGCTCCGGCAATGTTAACTACAAACGAAAGCCGGAACCGAAACGAGAAGATACTGCCTGTCGCTTTTCCTTTCTTTCTGTTCCGCGGCACAGCTGTTTTTTCCGTCTGCCAGCCAGTTTTCTTTTTCCCCTGACGATCGAGCCTCGTTAACTTCTCTCTCCTTGTCCCACCCGACGAGGCTCTCGTAACCATGGGTCCATTTACATGTAAATGCCTCTTACCAACGGACATTTCCTCGAGCCTTTTCCAGCATTGGTATCAACGCAGTGTCCCCCGTCCCTTTTTTCTATATACAATACACCTTCTTCCCTTTCTGTGATACTCTCTCTCTCTCTCTCTCTCTTTCTCTCCCGTGCTCTCTCGAGCACTTATTTCGTTTCGCTTACAAAAGCTTCGGTAATTAAGTAGATATCGCGCTTGGTCGTGCCCGAAGGGAAAAATGGAACCTAGAAATCGTACTCGAGTAAAGAGAGAGGAAAAAAAGGAAGAGGGGAAAGGAGCAGCGCCTACAAAAGTGCTCTTCGCGTTGAAACAATCGCTTTAATCAAGATGTAGACCGGCGGCTGGTTCGATTCCGAAAGAAATCTTTCGCAGGATCCCTCGAGAGGCCGGCAGCTGGCACGCCGGTAAAAGTCAAGGGCTGCGCCGATTCGATGAAATATGCATTCGACGGAACAACGACGTAACGCCTTTCCTCACCTATTTCATTTTACGTACTTCTCTCTTTTCATGACGCCGCCACGTGAAGAGAACGGAATATGCCCCGAGTATCCTTCAAAAAGACGTTGATGGATCTCTTTCATTATTGTCCTTAAACTTTGTCGAAATTCTTTCTCGCGTTCAGGTTCAAACGTGTAATTGAACTTCGAGCAATCGATTCGAACGAAGAATCGAAGACTAATTCGAATTAAGGTTCATCCGGTTAAGGAATTAACAGATAGATCTCCAAAAAAATTTGATAGTATATAACAGTGTACCAGGATATCTAAAAAAAACTTTGTAAGTCATTTGGATACCTTAATGATGAGATGATGGATCTCTTTCATTATTGTCCTTAAAATTTGTCGAAATTCCTCTTTACTTTAGTTTCAAACGCGTAATTGAACTTCGGGCAATCGATTCGAACGAAAAATCAAAGACGAATTCGAATTAAGGAGGTCATATTAATGCAAATTTACGATAATTTTAATGAATTTTCAAGAAAATTTAATGTAGGGTTCATGAAAATTAGGGTTCTGCATATTTAGTCAAATTTCTGATTGAATTTAATAAAAAAATACAAGCTCCCCTTTTTTATAACTTGCATTTGACTTGCTATGTACCAGATGAACCTCCTTAATTGGGAAGACGGCGGTCGCGCGGACAATAAATACGCGCGCGCGTAGCGTGTGCGGTAAACGTGAGAGAAAAGAGGCACGCGTAGCCTTCTCGATATTGATGCCGGATTTATGAAGTCTCGCTGGGGTCACGTAGCTCGGGCTCGCGTGGCCCAAGCCTGCTCGAGAAGCCGGCACATTTTTCACCGAGACCGCCGGGCCTCGGCTCGATCGTAGATCGGCCTGTGCCAAGACGGCGGCGCGCTGCGCGCCGATCCCCCCGGTTTCCTCGATAACACGTAGAAACTCGCTACGTTCTCTCCATCAGTGCCGCGAGATACAAACGACCGATACTAGACCGGAGAAATTGCGAATGCCTTACACGAAATAGCCGGCGTGGTATGATTCGCGAACGGAGGGCGATTCGATGCCCGACTTTTACAGCCGCCATCGCGATCATCGTGAACTAACGTGATACGAAACTCGAAGGCACGATCGACGTGCTAGTTGAGAGGCGATAAAGGTTTCGGATCGCAAGCGAAATGCGTGCTATTTAAAAGATTGCGATGGAGGAATATAACGAAATTCGATTAAAAGATCGCGAGGGATTTTTAAGAATTCAGTTTCATATAAAGCCGGGCAATATTTGTTCTTTGACGTGACGGAAACGTTTCCTCCGATATTTTAGCAGAATGCCAGAAGACGTCGGAGGCGGGAAGAATTGGAATGTCAATTCGATTTACGTGAAAGCGAATAGAACAGAAGCACGTTCGGATACGCTATCCCCACATAAAACCTTATGAATGACAAGTAACGAGCAAAGGTATTTGTTACTGAATTCGAATCCGCGAAGACGAATCCTCGAGAAGGGACTGACGTCGCCCGCGATTGACGCGAACGTTTCGAGGCATTACCCCTCTTTGATTTATTTCTTACGCCCCCTCGACTCGCGCGGAATCTTTTATCAAAAAGGAGAGGAAGGTGACACGCTAGTTTCGACTATTCCATCGTTTCACGTCCTCCCTTCCTTCCCTTTCTTAAACTTTCAGAGTGTCAATTGTATTCCGCATCACAAACACGAATTTAATACAAACGCACGAAGTCCGTAGTCTAATCATCATTGAATACAACATTTCCGAGAAAGTACTCAAAGGATATCTCGGCAAGGATAAACTTTTCCAAACTGAATATAAAGAAAACAACGTATAACATAATTCTAGCAGACGTAACGCCGAAAGCGAGTAATGCGAAACTAATTAAACTAATTACGACTTCCCGATGGCAATTACCAACGAAACAGGTCAACCGGCGCCCGTGTGGACGTGCGTACGTGAGCTTCTACGGGCGCAAACGCGTTCCTCGCCCTTCGAGTTATCGCGTTCACCTGCTTCAACCGGCTGCAAAGATGCAGTGGAAGATTCCAACCCGTTGCTGCTGCCCTCGATAAATTTTAAACCGTTTAACGAACAGCATTTTATCTGCGTATTCGCTTAACACCGAGATTATATACGATTTCGTCTACACGTCTTTTACCTCAGCATTTCGCGGTTGCCAGTTTATCAAAACGAGAAAATTATGCACTGAGAGGAATATTCAAATAAAAGCGCTTAGAATCGTACGAAAAATATTTAATGAAAAAAAATGGAATTATAAACCATCCTTTAAAAGTAGAATTTCGCGAAGGAGAACGCGTCTCCCTTAAAACCCTTACACCGTGTCATCTAACAACGCATTCTTTACAGCATCGTTCTTACGCCTCTCTCATTCCTGGCGTCATAAATCATTTGAAACGGGAGAATCATGCAGGGACAGAGCGCGGTACACGAATGAACGGTCCGAGGCTCGGCGACACCCTCGCGAAAGATAAACGCGAATGGGTACGCGTTCACCCCTTTTTCCCCCATCGGCGCGTCGTCCGATTCAAACGTAAGACGGCGCGACACGTTCGAGCTCCTTTTCAAGATGATTAAAAAATACGAGCGTGGACGCGCGGCGTTCACCTCCTTTCAATGTTAACTCTTGCGCAAAAAGGAAAACGAAAGAAAAGAGGCGCAGCAGCGGGGCCCCCCTTCCACCGTCGACGGGCTAGATTCAAGGGGTGTCTGTGTCGCTCGGAACGGAGGCGGCGCGCGATCAGCCAGAAATCCGATACTCGATGAGAAAGCTCGAGGGAGATGATTTCGCTCGCTGGGAAAGTTTCTCCCATTAAAGAGATGAGATTTCATCGAAGGCCCGCGCGTCTATCTCTCTCTCTCTCTCTCGCTCGCTTTCTGTTCCTCTTTCCCTCGCCTTTTCATAGTGTCCAACGTGCACTTCCACGTTTCCATCCCTCTTCCCACTAGCCCGCCTTATTTTTTAATACGCCTTTTTAGATGTCCCGCTTTTCATTTTGCCAAAGAGAAACCCGCGGACAGGGATTAAATACCCGCGTTAATCCGATTCCCTGTAAATGTTTCCCACCCTTTCGCCCGGTCGCTGTTTTTCAAATCCCCGTTTCCCTTAATTCTACCTGCGCGCTTTCGAGTTACCCGAACAGTCGATTGATTTACAGCAATAACGGGAATCACGTGTAAGTACGTCAGTATGTAAAAAATTAATTATCAAACGAGAGACATCGGTAAAGAGGCGAGGATTTAATTTTTTGAACGTGGATTCCGGCAGACCATATTAAATACGGCCAAATACGCGAGGGAGGGTGCATGCTCGCATACGAAACTCGTTACACGCGACGAGGGTGGGTTAAATGACGTCTAGGGGGTAAGAGAGCTCGGCTCTCCTCGCGCGCATTATTACTTGACCGGCCTCGTAATCTCGGTCGCCGCGCTAAATTTATTCATGGCTCGCCTAACAGTGTTAAGGTGTGTTTTACCTACCGCAACGGGGATGTTCTTGGTTCGCGCAGATTTTTTCCTCAGACCGACCGCCTCATTTTAGGGAACGGATTTCAGACGGGGTTTATGTACTGTGTATTACGAACGAGTAAATTTACGCGATTTATGGAGATTGGGGAAGTACAGTCGCGCGGAGAATTAAAATACGACCTCTTTCGTTTAAGAATGAATTATTTGATAACCTCCTTTCATAGCGAACGAGTCTAATTGGTTACTTAACTAAAAGTACGTGTATATAGTATCGTTGAAAGTATTATATACATTCTGTATTATACAAATGTTTCAAATATACCTTTGGGCAACAGTTCGCACGAGCGAAGAACGGAAAATACGACTTGGTATTGAAAGCGCGATTATACCACTGAATAATTTCCAGAATATTTGAGATGCTTAACGCAGCATAATTAGAATATCAGCGGCGCGTATTACGGATTAAAATTACACAGTCACACAGACACTCACCGCGTAGCGAACTCCGGCTGACGTCACTGCATCCAATTCGCGTCGAAGGCAATCCCTGGAACACACAGGATTGCGCGATTACAAAGAGATGAAACATTAACCGAATTGTTGACAACCGAAACGACACAGAGGGAATCTGCGACTACGATTGATTCAGTCTTCGATTGCCACAGGCAGAGGAAAACTCACAATCAGTTCGCAATAACTAGAACAATGCGTCCCTTGTCTAACGTTCCGTACGACAACTCGCGATATTAGAAAGAACATTAGTTCCAGTTTTTGATACCAATTTCAAAATCTGATATAGAAATTCTCTACTAAATCCTCCTTTCTTTTATGTCATCGTATCGAGTTACTCAGATCAAACAAATAGCGAGTAGATGATCGAAAAACTACCCGATTTCTCGATGATATACGGCATAAAGATCGTTTTGCAGAACGATTCTATAAATTGCAGTAATTGCACTCGCGATGTTAGAAACAACATTAGTTCCATTTTTTTATACCAATTTCAAAATCTGATATAGAAATTCTCTACTAAATCCTCTTTTCTTTTATGTCATCGTATCGAGTTGCTCAGATCGAACAAATCGCGAGTAGATGATCGAAAAACTACCCGATTCTTCGATGATGCGCTATAAAGATCGTTTTGCAGAACGATTCTATAAATTGCAGTAATTGCACTCGCGACATTAGATACAACATTAGTTCCATTTTTTTATACCAATTTTAAAATCTGATATAGAAATTCTCTACTAAATCCTCCTTTCTTTTATGTCATCGTATCGAGTTGCTCAGATCGAACAAATCGCGAGTAGATGATCGAAAAACTACCCGATTTCTCGATGATACACGGCATAAAGATCGTTTTGCAGAACGATTCTATAAATTGCAGTAATTGCACTCGCGACATTAGATACAACATTAGTTCCATTTTTTTATACCAATTTTAAAATCTGATATAGAAATTCTCTACTAAATCCTCCTTTCTTTTATGTCATCGTATCGAGTTGCTCAGATCGAACAAATCGCGAGTAGATGATCGAAAAACTAGCCAATTCCTCGATGATATGCGCCATAAAGATCGTTTTGCAGAACGATTCTATAAATTGCAGCGCGGCATTGCGGGGGACAAACAACGTCAAGTTGAACGTGTTCCGCGCGGATACATGTATTATTCAAGCTGACAGCGGCGCAACGCTTAGCGAGGGGCGGGATATCCTCGTCGGACAAGAATGCTTTGGCGAGAAACAAAAATACGAGCGGGCGAGGATCCGCTCGCCACTGTGCGATGTCCTGCGGAAAGAGGGTGCAACTGGCAATGTCCGACGAAGCCGGGCACGGAACAAGCGGGATGACGACGACGACCGGGAGAAGAACGACGACGACGACGACGACGACGACGACAATGTCGCGCTGATGCTGAAGGAGGAAACGTTATTTCTTTGGGACGCTAAGTGACAGGTCGAAAGACATTCGGAGATAGTCATGCCAGAACGTCGCGGGAGAGACGCCCGGGCTCGGACAGACGGAATCCGCTGAACGAACAAGCGGAATCGTCGCGCAAAACTTGCCGGCGCATTTTTGCCGGGGAAGGAGAAACGACGACGACGACGACGAGGACGATGAAACCGTTCGCGCGAAATCACGTTGATCACTTGCCCGAAGAGACTTGGACGTGGAACAATCGGGGAAACTCTTCTTCGCCTGGGAGTTTCGTTTTATTTTCTACCCGTCATTCGATGAGTTTGTTTTTCAAGATAAGGAATCAAGAGACAAGGCGAGTCTAATAGATCTTATACAGCTCGCCACCGGATCGGTTACTATTCTTCTGCTTAACGATTTTAATATCGCAATCGGTATTACATTGGAGCGCATTTAATTCCCAAATACGTGCGATAATTTTGTAACGATAACGATCCTGTTTTACGCTATTAGTCACGAACCCGGCGCGTACTAAATAGTCACGTATCCGCCCTTGAAATCATTCCCCAAAGCGGATCGTCGTTAACGCGTTCGTTATCGAGCCGCGCCGGGAACGACAAATAGGAATAAAAGCTGAGGAAAAAAGAGCGACGAGAAAAAAGNGACAGTCGATTGATTTACAGCAATACGGGAATCACGTTTAAGTACGTCAGTATGTAAAAAATTAATTATCAAACGAGAGACATCGGTAAAGAGGCGAGGATTTAATTTTTTGAACGTGGATTCCGGCAGACCATATTAAATACGGCCAAATACGCGAGGGAGGGTGCATGCTCGCATACGAAACTCGTTACACGCGACGAGGGTGGGTTAAATGACGTCTAGGGGGTAAGAGAGCTCGGCTCTCCTCGCGCGCATTATTACTTGACCGGCCTCGTAATCTCGGTCGCCGCGCTAAATTTATTCATGGCTCGCCTAACAGTGTTAAGGTGTGTTTTACCTACCGCAACGGGGATGTTCTTGGTTCGCGCAGATTTTTTCCTCAGACCGACCGCCTCATTTTAGGGAACGGATTTCAGACGGGGTTTATGTACTGTGTATTACGAACGAGTAAATTTACGCGATTTATGGAGATTGGGGAAGTACAGTCGCGCGGAGAATTAAAATACGACCTCTTTCGTTTAAGAATGAATTATTTGATAACCTCCTTTCATAGCGAACGAGTCTAATTGGTTACTTAACTAAAAGTACGTGTATATAGTATCGTTGAAAGTATTATATACATTCTGTATTATACAAATGTTTCAAATATACCTTTGGGCAACAGTTCGCACGAGCGAAGAACGGAAAATACGACTTGGTATTGAAAGCGCGATTATACCACTGAATAATTTCCAGAATATTTGAGATGCTTAACGCAGCATAATTAGAATATCAGCGGCGCGTATTACGGATTAAAATTACACAGTCACACAGACACTCACCGCGTAGCGAACTCCGGCTGACGTCACTGCATCCAATTCGCGTCGAAGGCAATCCCTGGAACACACAGGATTGCGCGATTACAAAGAGATGAAACATTAACCGAATTGTTGACAANGCTATTCTAAATTGACTGTACGACTGGACGTCGTACGCGCGCATACCTGCTTCAGCGCCGAGAAACTGGATCGGAATGAGGAATTTATCGTCGCGAGACGCGAGCGCGTACGAACGCGAGTAAACTCTGAATGGAATGCGTAGACGGACGCACGGACAAAAATGTATTCAGCGTATCTCAGGACTTCGAGAAGAGATCGTTTCAATGGACGATCGCCGTGCGCACTCCATTAACGTCGAATTTGATTACTCGCGATAACAGGATCTGAGGAATCCTGACTTTGAAGTTTATCCAACTTCGTTTTTCCTACTTTTCCGCATTCCCGATCGCGTTATTAAACGAAAGAGGCATAGTTCGTTTCTGAAAAGGAGCGAACGATCATCCTCACGGAAAGGCAATATCGCAGCGTCGGCGGCGGCGGCGTTGCATGAAGTTCATAACACGCATATGCTTTGGGAAACTCCCCCACCCGTGTTCTAGCCGGGGCTCGCATGATGGGAGCACGTCAAAGGGTAAACTTTATTCCACGGCATTCCTTGTGCAGTGGCTCCGACCGAGTCGGATAATCGAGACTCTATTGTGACGCTAAATAATATTAGCTCTCGAGACGCGGGCCGGACGGGCGTTCCGCGTCTCGTTCACGTGCAGACTCTATTCGCAAACGTTAACGTTAACAACGTCGAACCCTTTGGGGAACTAATTACACCGGGAAACGTTTGCAATCTTCGCTACGCGATTCCGATCTTCAAATTCTGGCGCACGTTATTTGATAACAGAATCCCTTAACAACCCGGTCTTCGAATGAAAGCCTAATACACGGAATTATGGAAAAGCATTCAATTGCCGTCGTATAACGTGCACGACAAATCCCGGATTCCTTGTAACACGATTATCAACCATCTATTACTATCAGAAATGATACCATGAAAATCTAACGAGTTGACAGTAACTGATTGACGTGGTATCTTATAATTATAACTCGCGGAGCTCTATAAGATTCCCGCGACTCCTGACGCAGTTCCATTACCATTTAGATACGAGGACACTCGGCCCTAGACAGGAATTCTAATTCGAAGATGGTGCGAGTAAATTACACGCGGATCGCTTAACGACAGACGATATTTCACGATCGACCGCAAGGACGCGGAATAGCCTCGCGTGTCCATTCGAAACGTCGATTCCCATTGGTCCAGCTGCGTGGCAGCCTGTCGCTGATCATCACCGATGATTTACGATGCTTCAATCTGTCCGGCACAGTGTCAGCTTTTGGTTACATCCCTCCACTTCCACAGCCACGATCGAGAGTCGTAAAAAAAAAAAACGTAACGTATGAACGNGCAGGAATTCTAATTCGAAGATGGTGCGAGT
Organism: Ceratina japonica; assembly: GCA_019453355.1. Taxonomy (NCBI): domain Eukaryota; kingdom Metazoa; phylum Arthropoda; class Insecta; order Hymenoptera; family Apidae; genus Ceratina; species Ceratina japonica. The sequence continues at coordinate 144,848 of SMSR01015999.1, read as the reverse complement.
AAATTACACACGGATCGCTTAACGACAGACGATATTTCACGATCGACCGCAAGGACGAGGAATAGCCTCGCGTGTCCATTCGAAACGTCGATTCCCATTGGTCCAGCTGCGTGGCAGCCTGTCGCTGATCATCACCGATGATTTACGATGCTTCAATCTGTCCGGCACAGTGTCAGCTTTTGGTTACATCCCTCCACTTCCACAGCCACGATCGAGAGTCGTAAAAAAAAAAAACGTAACGTATGAACGAAGCGCTCGATTCTTATTAGGGCAACGAGCCGGATTATAAATTCTCGCGAACCCGGAGAAAGCAATCGCGCGGGTTGCGTAAGTACGAGAAATTTATAGCGCGAACGAAAGCCGTCGACGTTGATCCTAGTCCGACTGGAATGTAGTTTATGGACACGAAACGGGGTGTTAACAGGCGAGCGAATAAGTTGGAATTGACACGAGATTAAAGTCGAGAGGCCGAGGTGCCAATTGAACATGACGATAAATCGTGGCGCGGATAACCGTCGAAGAATTTCGTGTAATCTCCTCGCGTAATAAAAACTATGCGAGGGAATGTCTTCGCGGGGAAGCGTATCGCCGAGTCGAAATGAACGCATTGTTCGAAGTTCCTCGCGGATAACAATTGCCAAGATTCGGATACGGAATACGGGTTACGGTCGGAAACTATGTTAGCCATACTGGCGCGGATCCTCGTGTTACGCCCCGACATGCTATACATAGCGGAACACTTTAACAATACCCGTCAAACAGGTCTACCGTAACTAGACGTAAAGACGATTTAATTGGATCACGCGAACTCCTTCTAACATACCATCGTCTCTCCCCCGAAATGCGTAACCCCCGTAACCGGATCCGGCTCGCGGATGACACCCCCCGGCGGGGGGGTAAGAATTTCGGCACGGAATGCGAAACGAGATCCTCATCGCATTTCTATGGATATTTAAAAGCAGCCGGCGTATCCTCGAGGATCGGTCGGGTGTCTCGTCTCGTCGCGAGGGAACGAAGGAGACGGCGGCGGCGGTGAATAAATTCGTTTCCGGCCGCGTTTAGGAAGCGATCGGTACACAACGGCTCGTCCATAAACATCGGATAACGGAAATACGGGAAGGAGAACGGCCGGCGGAGATAAAGAAGATCGCGAGACAGCGCGAAGCCCGGAGGTGGCGGGGTAATAGGCGGGGTCCGCGGAGAAATATCGACGAAGGGGCGGAATTCCGGTGATCTTATCGGCCCTTAACCTTTGCAACCCCCTCGCTCACTTTCGCCCCGTTCACGGCCGGCGAACTTCGCGATGCGATCGTATCGCGCGGCTCACGAGAACCCGGTTTAATCCGCGAATCGCTTGTTAGCCGCGCAAAAAGAGCCAGCCACGCAACTTGAACAGCCGGCGCCGCGCGAGGGGAGTTGAACATCGAGTGGTTCGATCGTGACGGAGATACGGCGACCGGTAACGCGCGATGTAATTGACTGATAGTGGCAGATAGCTTAATAACCCGGCGCGCGTCTGACGGAAAAATGGATTTCGCGGTAGGTTCGACGGTATCGGTTCGAGAGAAGTTAGTCCGAAGCGATAGGCGATAATCCCGTAAAGTATACCGCCAATTAGGGATTAATGAACGCCAGTTTTAATGAACGAGAAACGCGAAATTCTTGCCGTTCAATCCATAGCTCCGGAGTAAGAAGTCGACCGTTTGTCGGGTGTATAAAAAGTCCGGGGAAAATAAACAGGACAGTTGTTTGGAGCGGCGGAGCCAAAAAGATCAGGAAAATCACGACACCGACCGCGGGCTCCCATTTAAACTGTCAGCAAGAAAGTTGGACGGCGTTAGGTTAGCCGGCAAGTAAATAACAAGCAAGAAGAGATATAGTCGCGCGACGGAGACCGTAATTAAAATCGGCTACTATTTACCCCGGGGGTAATGAAGGGGCAAACACACACAGTTTGTCTCCGTACCAGCCAGCCATCCGCTCGGCTTACGATCTGCCCATACACGTACCTACGTATACGTTACGTAACGTACGGACGCAGCCGTGCCGTTCGAATGCGAACGACCACGTTAGAGCACCGGCTACGTTGTTTCGAGCACCGTAGTACACATATCGCACCGGCCGGCGAACTCCTCGAAATTCGATTTCGCGTTACACGACGAAACTCTGAAACCGAGCTCCCTAAAACCTTCGCCCAGTTAAAAATTTCGTTCGTTTAATGGAAACAAGCTTGCGTTAATCTTATTTCACGCGCGCTGCAAATCCGCAAGCCGACCCAGAGTCCGGGCGAGAGATAATGCTAAAAGCAGCTGATCTATTTCGCAAATCTTTACGAAACTATATAGCAACGCGGAGAACTAATATTCGAGCCGCGTGTACAATCTCAATTTATCTCAACTAAGAGATCTGCCGCGTTAACACCTTCGGCTAAAACCATCGCGCTATTTCAACCCTGAATCCGTTTTACTCCGCGGACCGGTTAAGAACCTTTAGCTCCGCCTTACGAGAAATTGTCGATCGCGTCAGCGACAAGAGCAGGCGGCGGCTAGAAAATCCAACGCGCGTGTTAGCGTAATTTCGCGGCGCGGCCGCGCGGAGCTGAATCTCTCCGGCGCGGCGCGGCACCGATTACAATTCTCCGGGACGTAATTCCTTCGAATCCCTAATTGCCGCATTCATTCTCGCTCGGCTCCATTCCCAGCCGTTCATGCGTGCTCGCAGTAAGACCGTGCCGGTGCACGCACGTGCACGATTTACGTGGCGTGCAGCCCGTAAACGAAATAACCGCGGCTCACCTGATCCCTTATCAACGCCGGATCGATATCGCCTCGGAAGGTTCCCCGTTATTTTTGCCCCGCCGCGGTTCCCTCGGAAGACGACGAGTTCCGCTCCTCTGGATGTGCGCGATAAATCTCCCGGCTCGAACCACCTCGCCCATCGTCCCTTCGTCGGTTTCAATGGGACAGCGGCGCGAAAATCTCGAAGGGAATTTCGCCGCCAGATGGGAACGAACGTGGCAGTCGATAATGAGAATATGAATTTGTCGAGCTTGGCAAACCGCCGATTTATAGCCGCGTTTCTCTCGCGGTGACAGAAAAAAAAACAATTCTTGGACGTCGAACAGATGCCGCCGGCCGGAGGAGGAATTGTTGCTGTTCGGATACACGCGAATAGCACAGTTAATTTTACNGAACAATTCTTGGACGTCGAACAGATGCCGCCGCCCGGCGGAGGAATTGTTGCTGTTCGGATACACGCGAATAGCACAGTTAATTTTACATTGCAAATCGGGCGTGAAAGCTGTTTGTCAACGGGTGACGAATATCGATCTCGGCTATACTCGCGTCAGAATCCGGCGACGATAGATTAAACTTCAAAGAAACTGCGATCGCGTTTAACAAACGAGCGGTAGGTTTTCACGTTTGCGCGCAAATGCTCCGCGAAAGTCCGAACGAGTCAGAGGATTCATCCTCGATTTGTAGCCCCGCGGAGAGCAGGAATCGAGCGCGCGCCGCGGCGGCTTTCGACAAAGACGAACGACGCGTACCGCGGCAGACGGTTATTCGTCGTACACGTGTACGTATTCGCGTAGCGGCGCGAGAAATCGGCCGCGGTGTGCCCGACCGAGACGGAATTCGTGAAAACGGCGGCGCGGCCGAGAGTTTGACGGGTTCAACGAAGAAGCCGAAATTGGCTCTCGGCGAAATTCGTAAGGAGACAATTGGACATCGGCCATTCCCATTGAGCGACGGCGCAGATGCGACAAAAATATGCACAATTACGCTCCGGCGCGGCTACCGTCGCCGAAGTGAATAATAGGCGATCGTTTCTCTCTGCTACGGGCAACGCGGATCCTCTTCTCCGCTCGTGACCGTTCCTCCCAGAAGCTCCGGCCAATCTAGAAATTGGCCCGGCCTCTCTCGTACGACTGTTTTATGGCACCACTGTCACGTGGATCTTTCCGCTTTCTGTTTTTTCTTTACCCGTTCAAATGGCCCGTTCATTTGGACCCGTGTCTCGCGAGCTTTTAACGCGACTTTCAATGCGCCAATCTGGGAAGGATGACTTGATTCTTTATTTAGACTGTAGAATTTAAATCTTCTAAAGTATGGCGAGAAGCGCGAGCATAGAGAATACAATATCCCAGAGAGTTATCAAATAAAATAGTCAACATTACGATCTACGTATATGTTATTCGCGCGGAATTCGCAAGGAGCCGAGTCCGGGCAATAAAAACGAGCATAAAACTAATTTAATAAAACGAGCCAAACTCCGTGACAATTAATCGCGAGATTGGATTATCAACTCGGACAACAGGCTCTGATTCCGCGATTCACGGTCTCCGGTTTATACGACGCGAGCGCGGTTTCGCGAGATCGACGCACCGCGGACAAGCGGGAGTATAACAAAATCAGAGCGCAGTGGAGAACGTCGTTTACCGTACGAAACAAGGTGGGCGTGAAATCGAGAAACAAGCTTTTTCAGTTTCCCGCGGCCCGCTATTGACCGATCCAACCTCCCGTCGCGTCGTCGTCGTCGTCGAGAACGCAAACGGTGTTTCCGCGACGAGACACTATCTGCGGGAGGATTCGTGCCGATGAAATTCCGGGCCGAAGCTATTATCGGGAAGCACTCGTTTTAAAATATACCCCCGGCGTGGCGGCATTTGCAATTCCGACGAGGAGCCGCGAGTTTGCAATTCGTTTCGGGAGGAGGCCAGGCCAGACAGCAGGCTCGGCTCGGCCGAGCGTGCACTGACTCGCATAAACGCGGTTCAAGTACCGGGAGAGCAGCCCTGGCTGGACCAGGAACCACCGACCGGGGTCCGTGTCCCGACGCAGCGAACGTATAACACGACTTCGTGTCCCCTTGCTTGTTAAACGCCCCTCTCGATGGAAATGTTATTTACGTAGCTTCGAACGAGACAGACGATCGACTCCACAAAGGTGGGCCGACGTCGGGATACGGTTTGCGGTGCCTGGTACACAAAACGAAAAGGATACGACGCGTATGTGGCGTCGGAACGCGTCCCCCTTATTTTAAGCTCGCGTATTTTTACGCCGCGAATCCAATAAACACTCGAATCGGTCGACGTGGGGAGAACAATCGTCGACGAGGTGACAAGGGTTATTTAGGACATTCACGGTGAATCAGTCTTTTCTTCGCGAATTATAGCGGTGAATGTTTATCCACTTCTGACGAGAGACCCTCCACGCGACCGACTCTTCAAAGTAGCACCCGTTAATTTTAATGAAGAAGCACGGTCCCCTTCAGAAGGACGCACCCTTCAAAGCCTGGCCTCGCTTTACTTAGCCCGGCGTAACTCTTTTTCGTGGCATCCGTCCCCTTTTCCTTCTCACGGACGCGCTCGCTCCTCTCCTTCTCTGTGCGCGACGTGTTTCGTACATACGTACGTGTAACCCAGGTGTGAACGCGGGTTGAATTTTCTCCATTTTCAGCCCGACGCGTCCCCGCGCCCGCCTTTTCTCTCGACGTCAAAACGGCCGAAATTGGAAGACGGCCAAAAACGAGCGAGCAGCACGCGAGAACACCCGTCCTCCTCCTCCTCCTTTCGCAACGAGCTTTCCTATGCTTCGTCCTCGTCGCGAGCGAGTAGCTACGAACGGAAGCCGTCTCCGTTCCTCTTTGTCCCCGGCTATCAATTTATCCAGCCATTTCTGGCTCCTCCTTTGGCCGCCGCTTCTTCCGCTTATTCTTTTTGCGGAACTTTCGTCGCGGCGGACCGCTCGACCGCGGATAAATTATTGTTTACTCCGCTTAACACGACGTTTCGCTGGCTCGGTCATCGTCTGTTATTAACAATATTTAGCTGGCACGCGCCAATCGCCAACCGGTGCGTGCGTGTCGGAAATTTTTAATTGAATTGAATTGACACGGGTCAGTTGGTCCTTTACAAGTGCAGCGACAATAAAAGAGTAGATAAAAAAAAAAGAAGAAAAGAAGAAAAAAAATAGTTAAAGATTTACATAATTAGAAATAAGAAAACGGCTATAAGAATAACAGAAGTATCATGCAATAGGGAGTTTATAAATTATGCATTAAGAAGTATGTACGAAGCTTTCTTCTTAATAAAGGAATAATGGAAAAGTTCATCAAATTTTGATGTTTCAAAGTATTCGTACAATTAAGCCCTAGAAAATAGTCGGGAAGAGCAGCGAGAAGGTATCCGCATCGAAATACAAAGAGGATCGAGAGGATGCAGCGCATTCCAATAAAATTCCTTCAACGTATCTGCGTTATATTGTATGCAGGATTGGGCAAGGTTTATACCGTAAGAATAAGCTTTGGAATACCTATACCGAAGCTGGGCTCGCGGCCGATTCCNCGACTTTTAATTCAATAATAACGGACAAGTTCATCAAATTTTAACGTTTCAAAGTATTCGTACAATTAAGCCCTACGAAATAATAGAATACGAAAGAGCAACGAGAAGGTATCCGCATCGAAATACAAAGAGGATCGAGAGGATGCAGCGCATTCCAATAAAATTCCTTCAACGTATCTGCGTTATATTGTATGCAGGATTGGGCAAGGTTTATACCGTAAGAATAAGCTTTGGAATACCTATACCGAAGCTGGGCTCGCGGCCGATTCCGTTTTCGCGGTCTTCCCGCGATACCGGCTGGCGCTTGTCGCGCGAACAATACGCGCGAGATACGTGAAAATACCCGCGCGAGGCTCACCGCCGCGGAAAATAGAATTTCCAATACGTCACCCCGTGCCGTTTCGATCATGCGAAACACCGTCCGGCCGCGGCAATCGCGCGCTGATTCCTCTCCCGCCGATTCCTCTCCCGCCGGTTTCTCGTATCCCTCTTCGCCGTATAACCCGTTATTTCCTCGCGCGGAACGGAACGGATTTCATAAGATAACCGCGCGCTGTTTTAGCATAGCTTCTCGCCCGGCGCGTATTCCATTTATATTTAAATTGCGGGAATCGCGAAAAGATGTTCGAAATGAATGGCACGATTCAATGACTCCGGCCGCGGGTAAGAAAAATACGTCTTCCGGAGAATAGTCCCTTTGAAAGTATAAAAGCTTCTTTTAAAGCTCGTTCGTTTCAACATGTTTAATCCCAACTTCTCGGCGCGGTTTACGAGCACGTGCCCTGAAGTGCGCCTTCTTACGGTCCGCGGTAAACAGTTTTACAGGCGATGTAAACTAACCACAATTTAAAAATCTTATATAAAAGGGGTGAAACGCAAGTCCCACGCCCGGCTGTTAGATACTCGATATAGAAGGGAGGGAGGGGCGAAAAGAAAGCAGCGGGACGCGAGGCCGAGGGGAAAAAGAATGAAACCGGGGGAGGGCGAGGAAAAGAAATGGCACACGTGTATTCGTTTCTCGGCTCGCTCGGCTGCCGACCGAAAGTGCATCCGAGTGCAAACAGTCGGAGCGATTAGTCGGTGGTAAAAACAGAAGACGACGCGAAGCCGGGCGCGAGGTGGTGAGAGTGTAATGCACGTATTTTACTGTACACAGCGTATATATACGGCGTGCACGAGTACGCGGGATGGAACCGGGGCTGCAACTTCCCGGAAACAGCTTCGCCTCGGCTTACGCGCGGCCGTTACAGCCGTTATAGATAGCACCTGTTACCTTTACTCAAGCTCCACAACGGCGCCCGGCCCCCTCGCTCTCTCGCCCCGCTTCAATTCGACGCTCACCTCTAACTACCCGAGCATCGCTCTTTTACATATCGCGCTCACTGTCGCCCATTTTATCCACCGCGGTCCACGGCTAGAAATTTTAAACCGACGCTACCGAAACACCGGTTACAACCCTGACTTTTCAAATACAGATACCATTTTTTTTTTTGGTCGATTTCTACGCGGTGAACCACGAACAAATTTCGGATAAATCTTTCTACAGAAACAGCAATTTCTCTTATGAATTATTGCTCGAACCTTATATCTCTGTCCAATCAGATAAGATACCCTAATCCTAATCAGACGCATAAATTAAGCTCGACGGCACGGCGGCGTTGACTAAGCAAGTGGAGCAGGGACACACAGAGCAGACACGGCGAAGAGAACTGGACCGTTTTCTGGCACAGAGATCTAGGTAGATTACATCTATTTTTGATGTAACAAAGTAGAATAGAATTTGTGGCCGACGACAGACTAAAGGTTCCCTTGCATCGACTCGGTTCAAAAGTAGGTCACTTTTGCGATTTAATTAAAGGGACGACGTCAGATTAGGAGATGTAGAATTGTTTGAAATTAAGAAGAGCAAACGAATACTTTACGAGTAGGTCTACAGTACGTTTGAAGACCTCTTAAATCGTTGCTACGAATTCTTTTGAAACCCGTATGTATTCTTGGACGATTCGAGACGTGAACCTCTTTGGTCGAAAATAAAATAGCGAGACGCGAGGTATCTCGTTATGTTAAACGGACTATTAAAGATTAATTGGGACGAAATTGCGTCCCCTTTCATTAAACGTTCTCTGTGACGTGGCCGCGAGAAGGTATCCTCGTATATAACCGCAAACTTTTCCATCGACGGAAGGAAATTGGCTCGAAAAAAGACGATCCGAAGAACGTAACGACTTGTCCCTTTCTCTAGAGGGTCTAGCCGCGCAACAGGAAATTGATTTACCTCGCGCGCAGATTTATCTTTGCGCTGGAAAATAGGCTCATCTCGCTGCACGAACGGCGAACATATCCCCGCTCGTCGTTGAACAAGTTCTATTCCAGATTTTGCAAAACCTTATTTAAGAGATTCATCCTTAGAGCGAATACATTGTTTATTTAATCTTGTCGAGCCACGGAGCTCCTCTAACATTATTTCACCCTTAATCCCGTGGCCCACCACAAAACGCGACAATTAACATCGCCTTATCCGCGCATCAGTGCGACAACATCTCAAATATCTCTCCGCGATCCGCACGCGAAATCCCGCAAATAACCCGCACGAGGCGGCGTCACGCAGCCGAAACATCTTTGATCTTTCGAAATAACGTTCTCCGCTAACGATATCGCGACGATAAATTCTTCGCTTCGCCGCGACAACGAGTTATTACCGTTGCGCCAGAAAGCTCGAGATTCCGCGCGCGGGGGAATAAGATTATTCACCGATGTTCCCTTAATCTTAATAGAATTACTCTCGAACGTACAGCTTGCCGCAATCCAGCCCGTAATCCCGTCGAGCTTCGCTCCCCCGCGGAGGGGCCGGGGCGGAAACCGCGATGAAACATAACCCGTGGAATCGTGTCCAACCCGTACGCGCGCTCACCATTTTTAATCACGTTAATCCCCGGCCGCGAACGCGATGGATCCACGAAATTCGACTTATTACGCCGCGTTGGCTGTTCGTCGCGCGTAAAGCGCGTTCCGCTCTTAGGTTACAATCAGTTCGACAAGTAGCAACGTGCTGCCGACTGATTGTGCCAATATACGCCGTTCCCGTCCAACCGTTACATCCAATCGCTCTCCGCGCTCCTCTGCCTCCTCTCTCCCTTTTTCGCTATGTTTCATACGCCCGATCGAGTCCCCTGCATTTTTGCTTTCGCTTTGACTCGCAAGTGTTCCGCCGGTTCTTTGTGCCGTTTCATTTTTGCATTCGAACAGATCCTTTGCGACCGAAAAGAATAACCCTTGTATCGCGATTGTTTTAAACCTGAACAGTACGCTTTATTAACATTTGCGAATACCTAGTTATCGAAATGAGAATCATCTGTCCTCTGCCTCGGACTCAATAATCGCCCCCGACGTTCTCTCAGATGAGCATACCACCCGGCTACTTTTCCGGCACCTAATATCTCGTCTACCTATTCCCCGCCGTTCCCTCCGCGTCCCGCGGCGTCGTCGTCCCTCGCTTCTTTCATCCTCGGTGACTGAGCGTCTGTTCGCAAACTTAGCTTCAAAGACCGGATGCAATTAGCGAGGAAAAAAGATCCACGCCGGTAAGAAAAAGGTCGGGGACCGGATTGAAAGGACGACGACGCGAAGGAAGCGGTCGGGTTGTACGAGCAAAGATTCTGTCGCGGGGATCGCGATCACGTCCATCACCGAGCTGTCGGTTGCCCCGACTGCGAATCGATCCGAAAACCGTTCCCAGCGTCGGACCCTGAAAGATTTTCCTAGCTCCGCGATCTCCGAAAGGTAATAATCGCCGGGTGATTACCCGTACGTACCCATACACGGATCGGCAGCCATTGAAAAAGAAGTCGGCGGCCGCTCGTTACCGAACTTCTTTCTATATCCGAAGGCCAGGGTAATTAATTAGTCGGCTAGGAGACTTCCCGGTCGCGAAATAGCCGAGGAAACGGCTCGGCGACCTTTGATCGGCGATTTTGATCGAAATTAACGATCGCCCTGTCCGCCGCGATCGCCGACTCGACGTCGACTTTACTTCGGTAGAAAAAAGAAGTGAAGACGAGAGAGAGAGAGAGAGGGTCCGGGCGCGTATAAAAGTTGCATCGGCGCCGCAGCCTGGTTGGCTGCCTACCACCACTAACGGAGCCACCCGGAGCCGCAAGTAATTAGAGAAAAAGTCGCGACCCAGATGTGGGCGAGCGTGTCGATCGATTACAGACCCGGCCGTGGAGTACACGGACGACCGAGAAAACGTTCCTTTTCGGGGAGGGAGGACGTCAAAAAGATGGATCTCTCGCGGCGGACCGTCGTTTTCATTCACGGGGGTTAAATACAACAGGAAAACGTAGAATTTACGATAACACTCGAGAGGTTTACGCGGAAGCGGAAACGGGAATGGGCGAGAGATTTTCGCGGCGCGGTCGCACGATCGTCGTTATCGGAGCAATTAAGGGGAAATGGCGGTCGCCAGCCTGCTATAAAGCGAGTCCGTCGGGCTCCGGGAACGACGTCCGCGTACCCTGTTATGTCTTAATCCTTTGAATTCCTGTGGAAGTAGCTGCGAGCTACCAGACGGATTTGCGATTAATCAAGACCGTTTCCTCGCCCTGTGACAGGGACACGGAATTCTTGAATTTGATGAAACGATCAAATTCCCTTAGACCGCGCCGTGGGATATAAACAGTTCCTCGCCGCGAGAAAGAATCGATACCGGGAAAGCGAAGGGAAAAATTTCTATTCACTGTTATAGTTTAGATTTATGGTGCGGATGCAGTTAGACGGCCGAATGGTTCCCATTATGGTGAGCGACTCCGACTGTGCGTCAGGCGTTATCTCAAAAATACGGCTCGGCTCTGACGCCGTTGGAAAAAAAAAAGGTCGCGATCATTTATACAGCGATTTAATAGCAGATTAACGAGGCAATTTGCGTCAAAGGAGGGTAGCAGGGTCGTTTAATCGACGGAGACGGCTAATTTGTCATCGACATCGATACCCATCTACTCGTAATTTCGAGCCGGATAATTCGTGCGGCTCGTAGATCGGGCCCTGGACCACTTTTGCCCCCTTCCACGGCGATCTATAAAACTAATTGATCTCGTTCGCCACGTTTTTCATCGGCCGCCCTCCCCACTCGAATCCATCGATCTCCAACCCGACACGTTTCCGACGTGCCGACTCGGTTTCGCGGTAATTAACGGTGAAATACATACACCGATTTTTTTGTCCGAAAGAAATATCCCCGTCGACGTCGTCGTCGGCCCGATTGATAATTAACGCACATGTAATTAGCCCGAACCCCCCGTGCACAATGCGACTCCTTCGAGCCCGGGCGACGCGTGTTACATTACGTCCGCGGGAAATTAATTAGCCCCGATACATTTATCAGGGACGATCAAAATACGATAAATTTAAAAGCCCTTTGCCACGGGTCGCCGACCGCCTCACACGAGTTTACCATTATCGAAATTGTTTATAGGCGGCTCTGTTAAACGATTGTAATTAATTTACTGTGAAATGGATATCCAGCCGTGTGTTTTCTCAGCCAACAGAACAGCACAGAGTGCTCGGGATTCATTTTATACACAATCCGACACCTTCTACTACAAAGACCACCGATCGTCCTTTGTAACAAATCGTCTGTTCCCTTTTCAATAACTCCCACGCAATTTTCAGAAACCTCGCATAAATGGTCAGTTTAAGAAACGATTATCCCGTCTTCTGAGTCAAGTGTTTTTGATTCTGCGTAGTGGTCCTCGGTTTCGGCGAACGTCGCTCCCTTGCGGCCGGTCAGCGGAGAGTTTTACGCGCGTACGTGCGGTATTGATCGTTACGCGCGAGCACGCCGCTTTTTACCGGCCATGAAATTTTCCCTAGATTACCGTGGATTCGGGGCCGAGTTTCGCGGCGCGGCGGTGGCTGCACGCGCGCCGGATGGCGGCCGACCGTATTTAATGGATAGTTAAGTGGAGGTTTCCTACGTGGCACGAATATGTCCAACGGTGGAAACCGCGCGTCGCATGTGTCGCGAATACACGCGGCGGCCAGCCCCGGCTCTCCGGTGGTGTGCGCCCCGAAACGCGAAGCCAACCCCGCAGGAAAACAGACATACGATACTACTGTTGCCTCCCCCGTTGCCAAAGTCGGGGCCAGAGCTCTGTTAGCGCCCGTTGTTGCCCGGGTTTTACGACGCGGACGAGGGGATTCTACCGCTGCTTTTTGAGCCGACCAAGTTCCCCGGTATAACTGGAGAGGGTTTTGTTCGTACGGAATGGACGCCGATTTGCCCCGGCTCCGAGTTTGGAATTTCTCGTTTATTAGGGCTCTCACTGTTTTATGTGCTTCTGCACATTCGGAATAATTGATTCCCGCGAAATAGGGTTCAACCGGTTCCCGGGGATCGATATATCCCCGCAATATCAAATACCGTTCGCGTTCAATTATTACCCGAGCCGAGGTCTGTTATTCAAGAAGGGAACGTTCCTCGCGCGGCTTGTAATTAGATCACGGAATTATTGTTCGGTTGCAATTGTTTTCTCGAAGATGTTGCAGGATCGTCGACGGTAAAAGCGGCGAACGAGTATTCGAAGAGGGTGGCGTCGGGCCTGGCGATAAAAATCCCGAAATAGATGGTAACGAGGCAGCGATCCGGAATTACGGAATCGAAACGACTGTCTGAGCAGGAGGGGGATCGATCACACGGTGACTTTTTTATCTCTCGCGAAAAATCGCTTATCCACCGCTTGCGCCCGTAATTGCGGAGCTTGCGGAGCATAGAAACGATCCGCGTATTCGCCGGGGCCGGGAAACATAACCACACCAAACACGTATACCGGCCGGACTGTTTTCCGGAGCCAAACTCCGGCGCGGCGCGCGTACGGAACGCCAACATTCGTATAGACGCTTTTACGGCCTGCTTTAGATTATACGCCTGAGATAACAGCCGGAGGAGCGGCGAACGAGCCTTTATTTGCAGTCGACGGAGAAGGTATGCGAATCCGCCCCCTTCTAGGTTTTTCCCGTAATGCGGCTAGAGCTGGCTGTGCGCCGTCTCTCTCTCTCTCTCTTCGGTTAAGTCCCCCCGTTCCCTTCCGGAACTGCGACTTCTTCTTCTTCTTTTCCCCGTTTTCTTTCTCTCCTCGAGAGATCCGCGCTCGAGCTCGAACCCGAGTTCGTGGATGGAACGACGATTTATTCTACCGGCGAACACGGCCCGGATAAAATCGCCGGTTTTTAGTTGCCCGTTTTAGATTTCTTTGTCTCCCTTTGAACAGAGTGGGTAGTGATTCCGGCTCCCGACCGACTAAAAAGATTGATGCCGCGACGTAAACAATCGCGCGGTTTAACAACCGCGCGATTCCTCGAACATCGGAGTCGAGATTTCCCTAAACGCATCTCCGCGGAAAACCGTTCTCAACTTCGACTACTTAAGCTTGCTAACTATCGATTACCCCGGATCTGAATTTACAGCGATTCGTATTCGTACCGCTTAATGGGGAATTCCGTTTTTCTATTTGGCTGGTAACTATGGGGAGGATTCTTTCGTTATTCCCTTCCTTTATTTCCCCTTTTCTTCCCGGAATCGTAACTTTCCTGTGCTTCTCGAATCGCGGTCACGTCCCGACCGAGGTTCAGTGGCTCGTGCAAAAGGTGATTTATTTTGACCATGGAGAAGGTATTTAAATTTCCTTCTCCCCTAAATGTCCTTTCTACCGCACAGTTTTTAACTCACTATTCCGTACGATTTTTCATGTTTAACAATCAACGTTCTATCAATTTAATTGAGAATAGTATGCGACACACGTTTATACCATAAAAAATGCTAACACGCTCGCATAGTCCGGTGCTTACTTTGCATTATAAGAGTATCCGAAATTTAAGGGGTGCGCTTCAAAGAAGCGCTTTTATCAGTAAGGCGGTGAAAGCCGACTTCCAGTCAATATCCATAGATATTCTTAATCCATCGCATTTTGGGAACCTTAAATCGAGTTCTAAAACTGCATCAAGACCTCAAACCTCAGATTTATCTCCGAATAGACATCAATATACTTCTCGCGATTCTCAAAACAGAATTTTTTACTATCTTTCATCCTTAAATTAATGAATCCAGTCGTAAGTATAAAACAAATTCTTTCACACGTTCTTGCGTTTAATTCGTAACGCTTCCATCGCATCTTTTTATTTCTTCGATTTCTCTCTCGAATCTTGCTTCCGGTCGATCTGTTTCCCTTTGAATTCTCGCCGGTTCCCATTGTGTTTTTATCTCTCCTTGTTGCGGTGGCTGTTGCTTCGAATTCACCAGCCATTCTTCTCTCAACCGATGGAGTCGGAATTCGAGGTCGGATATCGATTTGCCGCGTTGGCACCTTCGAATCCTCCTCGAGTCTCATACTTCATACGCATCGCCCAGAAATTGAAAGATATCGCGTTCGGTGTTCAAACGGATCGGCCGCGATAAGTTTCGTCGTAAAATTGAAAACTACGTACGCGCGTTACATTCACGTCGAACGTCGCTTTTTACAAACTACTCCCGGGACCATTGCATTCACCGACGCAGGAATTAGTACATAACTGTTTAATTAGGAATATGTAATTCCAGACTGACGGACGCTGCCGGTGATTGTTTCAAACTCAGAGCCTTAGGCAATGATGAGAACGAAATTGTTTTAGAAAAGACACCGAGCAACGGAATAATTTAGTAAATTCGTGGAACGGACAAACGCAGGAAAATCCAGTTCGAGTTACACCGATAAGGGAAACGAGATCAAGCAAAGCCGAGCCAACTACCCCGGAACTCCGCTTTCCTATTTTTTCATTCCGCGCCTGACGCCTCTTCCGCTGCATGAAACTTTCATGCCGGCCGTAACAGGACGCAGCGTGCTACACAGAGAATCAAAAATTCGCTTGCGTAATAGGTTAAAACGCGGTCCGCGCCACGTTGGCCGGAGCCGCGCCAACAGCCGTGGGATTTCGCTAGCCAGTTTACCGTTTCGTCGATCACGCTGTTTCTGGGAAATTTGCTTTCCCTTACGGCCCCGGCCGCACGTCCGTTTTCGTAAAATAAACGCGCTACGTGCCAGCCGGAAACTTCGCCGACAAACTTTTTCCCGTCCTAATAACCTCGAACGGCTCCCAACTTGAACGCGACACCTGATCGATACCGAAGCTCCGAAACGAACGGCAAATTCTAGTTAAAAATGCCTCAACGGTTATTACAATTCCGGGACTGATTAAAAATTAGCGGATGCACGCGGTCGCGTCACTTCGTTAATAGATATTTTATTCACGCGCTTCGTGGAACGTCCGACACGTGTCTGATAGTTCCAACAGTTTAGGAGATACAAAGTACTAATTTTGAACGAGCCATACGTGAGGCACGAGCGTCGCGGGCAAGTGCTCGCTCTCGAGGTAATTTCGTTTACACCGGCTGGCGAAAGTTTCGCGGTCGCGCGCCGATTCCACCCGCGAGCCAGTTGTCCGAAGGTCAAAGAGGGAAACCAGCTTCGACTCCTGCTCTTATTTCGGATTTTGTTTACGCGGCTTCGCTCGGAGACGAGGCCATTCCGCTCGTTTCGACAGACCCATTTGCGAAGAATAGTCTGATTGTACGGTTGATACTGTCTACCCGGTTGATTGCTCCTTTGATTAAAATTGCTTCTATTTTGGGCGCACCTGTTGTCAGACGAGGCTGCTCGTAGTCATCAGACGGTTTGCTCAACTGAGATTGATTGTTCCTTGTTTAGGTCGAAGGAGTGTTGCACCGCTTGTTAGCTCGCGGAGACCGTCTGACCAGCGGTAGTCCTGTACTACTCGTCGAACGGGACGGACGCTCGGTCTTACTTTCATATACCCGCCACTTTGACCGGTAATGGACTTATTTCGAAGACCAGTATACAGTTCAATTTCATATACATGATTGAATGGAATCTCTCGACTGACTGCGCTCCTCGAAACAATTGGTCATTGTTCGAACTGCGACCCCTTCGCGAATTCCTAACGGTTAGAATAATAAAATCGGCTGGGCGACGTTTTGAAATCGGCGATCAAAGAGTCGGCCGCGGGATTTCCGTGAAAGAGAAGAATCGTTCGAAAGCTCGGGAACGGGTCACGGGATTTTGTCAAAGTGCGAACAATCGGTGTCCGCGGCGCAGGGGTTGCGTCTGTCAGGTAGGTTGAAAACGCGTAGACGGATATCGATGGCCTCTCGATGCTCGGGCGCAGCCGAACGAGTGTACACGGCGCGACGGCGGCGTGGAAACGCGACCGCGTGTATACGGACGGCGTAGACAACGCGAAGGATCGGTTATCGTGAATCGTGACAGTGCGTTGTGTCCCGAACACGCGACACGTCGACACGGCGGGGACCGTGGGGCGCAGATAGAGTGCGGGTGTGCACCCGTTTCGTCTCTCCGCGAATAGGCGCGCATTGTTCCTCGTAAGCGCGCAGAGTTCCGCGTTCCGCATGACCAGCCGACGCGTGATAACACGATATTCATATACAGTCGAACCCAAAACTAAATACACCAATTTCGTTTAGAGAATAATATATACGAATGAAATCGAGCATCAGATATAATTCCGATTTTAATAATTAAGGAGGTTCATCCGGTTAAGGAATTAACAGATAGATCTTCAAAAAAAAATTTGATAGTCTATAACAGTGTACCAGGATATCTAAAAAAGAATTTGTAAGTCATTTAGATACCTTAATGATGAGATGATGGATCTCTTTCATTATTGTCCTTAAAATTTGTCGAAATTCCTCTTTTCTCACATTTAGTTTCAAACGCATAATTGAACTTCGAGCCATCGATTCGAACGAAGAATCAAAGACGAGTTCGAATTAAGGAGGTTCATCCGGTTAAGGAATTAACAGATAGATCTTAAAAAAAAAATTTGATAGTCTATAACAGTATACCAGGATATCTAAAAAAAATTTTAAGTCATTTGGATACCTTAATGATGAAATATTAATGTAAATATTTTTTACACGTAGTTTTTACAATTTTACATGTAGTCATATGGGAAAAAATGATGCCAGACAGTTTTGAATGAAACTTATATCATATTAAAGAGAAATATTTAACGAATATTTTAATTGCAAATTGAGATAGATTGGGTAACTATGAATCGAGAAATATATAAACACAATTTTTCAGCAGCAGATAACCTCCGTTATTAATATGTACTCTAGTCAAGCAAGCTCCCCTTTTCTATAACTTGTATTTGACTTGCTATATACCAGATGAACCTCCTTAATTTATCTTCTGCTGTTTCGATCATTTTCTTTAGACTTTTGATGCGTGCAAAGTATTCATGTACTCAATTTCAGACTTACAAGATACGATTTGACGCGCCGTATATAATAGCAGCTATGTCTTCGTTACGATTCGGTGACCGCGGATGTTCCCCGACTTGGCTAAGGGCTTTAATAATGTTTCAAATATATCATACGCTCACGGTTCGCTGACCGAGATTAAATTAATAAAGTTAGAACTTATATCAATACAAACACGCGTATGAAACGCGTTCCATTCTCGCTCGCCACTTTTTACATGCTGCCTCGGTTATGGAGCACAAAGGAAGTAGTTACTACCGATAATTAAAAATGTCGATAACCCCGTTCCGAAAAAGCGAAACAAGAGGAAAAGTGTAAAAAAGGCCGCGTAATAACATTTCACAAGCAATGGCGGAGTCGAGGACGGAGCCTTCCGGCGGTAGCGGCGTAAAAAGGAACGCGGAAAACAATTAATCGGTGGAAAGTACTCTCGGCGTCACTCGACGTTGCCCGGCGGGGTTACACGCGTAGGTGGTCGTGCGTCGGGTACTGACCGTTACCGCAGGGGGTTGAAACCGTACAGGGGCATAGCGGCACGGGGCACGGGGGGGACGATATGTCGGACAATGGGAGAGCTAACAATGCCCAGCATGAGGCGAGTGCCGAGACAATGCGCCGCGGTTGCTTGCTCCCTGCCGCGATCCCTAAATCAACGTTCAATATATTTAATAAAATGGCGACGAGCGCAGGCCCGGGACTTTAATGAATCGTCGACTCTCTTTCACAGCCACTGGCTACTACCGCCTCGGCCGCGTTTCATCCCCGCCGTCTTTTGACAGTGTCAAAGGCACACGAGGATCGCGCGAAACCGTCGCGTCTGCTATGAAAGAGACGCCACTTCCACGGCGACTTTACTATCCTTACTTATTATATGAATATGATTGATGACAGACTAACACTCGGCACTGAAACATCTCGGAGAGAGAGGAATCCAAGCACGACATTCAAAACTTTAAAACCACCTTCCCAAAAACTCTTAATACTAAACAAATGCATTATGTACCGTGTACGCTATAAATAAACCAGTTTTATGGAGCATTCGGTATTGGACACGTATCCGGGGGATTAAAGCGCTCCGCAATCCAAACGCGCAACGCTCCCAGATCGAATCCCCGGACTTATTCGGCGGAATAAAATTGTCAGAAACTCGTAGATCGAACGAGCCGGTCGTTACATCGAAAGGAAACTGGGTTCGGTCGTAGATACCCTTCGACGGCCATAAACGCGTACCGGCTGCGTGTCGAGGTTTTGATGCCTCGGCCGGGCGTTATTTCCAAACCCGCCGGTTAGAAAACTGTGTGGCCGCGAGTGTGCCGGGCCGCCGTTACGATCGAACGCAGCGTGGCTGCGTTACGAGCGAAGTTATAAGTTAATATTTCGGAACAAAGGAGGCGAGCTCGGCGCCTCTTTGACCGACGAAATTACCCTAATACGTTGGGAATGGAACGAACATCGGAACAGGGAAATTCGTGGATGAACGCGGAGCCCCGTTCAGCCCGATCGAACAAGAAATACGTGTACACAGGAGAATAGAGAGTACGTACCGTGTCTATCGATCGCGCCGCCGCCGCCGCGGCGTAGGACTTATGTACGCGCACGGACCGGGGGATTTGTTTCTCAGCGAATAAACGTTCTACGGGATTAATTCGCGCAGCATAATCGCTTTACAACTTCGTCGAATCGTAAATGCTTAGTTACAAAAGCTTAACTGATTGATTTCGGGTACGCTGCCAATAGGCTTTGACTGCTCCCTCATCCGTTTACTGGCTGCCAGATGCGTGACGGAATTTCCATCCGACGTGCATCGGAAAATCCGACGTATAACTCCGCCGTTTCGTCAAACGATATTTCACTCGAAATATTAAACTTGTTACAATTTCTTGAATATTTAAAAATGCGAGGGACTGAAGAAACGTCGGAGCGACGAGAGACAGCGCGGTCGCGAGGTTCGATCAGTGGTAAAGTCAACCGCTAGTCAGACGGGAATACCGACGAGGTATTCTGGCGTTCTGTCTGACCAAGGTACGTAGCGTCAGCGCGCTCGTCTTACAAGGAGTCTTGGATAGAACGCAGGCCGAAATGAAAAGGGAGCACGGGAACGAAGAAACGAAGAATAGAACTAGCCGAAGAACGCGAGAGATAGGTAAAGTACGAGGAACATCCGAGAAGTACGCGGCGCCTCCCACAAGTTTCGTCCTATTCCCGACTTTCCTTTTTCGCCGCTGCCGCTCGCTACCGCCGTCGTCGTCGTCGTCCCGGTTCTCCTCTAGTGCCTTTACTCGACAAACCCGACGTTGGTAGAACTTTTCAGCAATCTATATATATATATATATATGTATACGTATATACACGGCCCCTTTGAACGGTACCTACAACATAGGTACACGGCAGGAGTCCGCGGGAGAATAAGACTGGATTGGCTTCATGGAAAGGATTTCGTGGAATTCGAATTAGAAGCGAAATGTCGCGAGGGTTTCCACGGCTGCTATTGACTTTATCGAGGGAGAAGAAAGAGAAAAAGCACGCGAGAAAATAGTATTGGGAAGAAGCAACGTGACAGGAATATCAGCAGCTGCCGCAGGAATCAGGAGCTTGAATTCAAAAATTTCCTCCGACCGATCTAAGCTAGTAATCCACTAATTAGAAAAAGTAAATAATTTACTCATCGAATCACGTCTTGGTTGAAGTTTGAAATGGGACACATTTATTTTTTTACTTATTCCTTTCCAGTTGCTATTTCTTACTTCTAAAGCGAATGAAAGGCGTCGTAAGCCACAGGATTCAAGGTCCGCGATAATTTGAGCGCATTTTCAGGTCGACTTGGTTTAATTCAGAACGCGACGTGAAAAGGCAAGCGAAAAAATTCACTTGAGAAAATTTCCGTGCGCGTTGTAAAAGGGTTTTGCGCGAAACAGTCGCGTTGAATTGACAAAATGTTGTATGCAATTGTTTTCTCGAATTCTAGTTCAATTAAATGCACGACCGACATTTTTCCTCCACCGTTCCCGGTCGTCTTTTACATTGTTTTCCTCTCGTTTCTCTTCCTGAATAGTGCTCGATCGTTCATAACAGTTATGAAGCCCCTTAATGGTCCCCGTAATAAGAAGCAATGGTTTCAATTCGTACTTCCTCTAATCTTGAAAAGAGTCGCGAAAAGATCAGGATTGAAAACGTGGAACACGGGTGAACGAAGAAAGATGAAGTCTTGAGAAAACATCAATACGAAAACAAAAGAGGCGGGAAAAAAGAGAATCCAGGTCAGAGAACATTTTTCTGCATTGACGATATTTCATCTTTCTGAAACTCCCGCTCGGAGATTTATTCGTTCTTCGAGCTATCGAGCTGCGTAATTTTCGACGTTGAGAAGATCAAAGAAAGCGCCTGAACGGTATCGATCGGAATAAAACTCGCGAAATTCGCACGAGTTTCTAAAATTAAAGGAACATACGTGCAAGACTCGGTGTTCCCTATTAATTACATTCCTCTGCCGCGTCGTAAACGTTGGTTGCTCGCCGAGCAAATATGACTCTTAATTAACTATATTGCGAACGCTAAATAATTGTATCAGGTGATCGATCGAATGTTACCGTCCGTTTACGGTGTAGTTAATTAAATTTCGGTATCTCAGTTATGCTCGTATATTCATAGAAAAATCGATACAATATAACGTCGGCGGAAGTGTGTTATTAATGGAAATTCTTCTCTAAATACAATCATGTACTGTAAACAGACGTCTGTACATTTTCAACGAGTCTAACAAGGAAAATATGAATTTGATGTTTTTTGCCAGAATCGTGAATGAAGCGAGAACGTCATAGATGCTACTCAGCACAAATACATAAATTCGTGACGTAACGTGAAGGAAAAATGCTGAGCTCAGGCCACAGGTGTCCTCGAGGATACGACTAATATTGCATTCTGTGTTCGTGGCCGTCGAGTGGCTTACGAGACAAAGCGGCAAGTGAACGATTGAGCTCCGAGCAAGGAAAACAAGAGGAACTTGTTGAGTACGCTAAGCCCGACTCGAATCCTGCATTCCAAAAAATCATAAATATTTAAACTGACGTCTTGATGAAAATACTTCCCTATTCTATATTATAGTCAAACTAAATATTCGAAGCAAATTTATTACGCTTTATTATTCTATCATTTATTTCGCATTTTACGATTTACGATTACACGTCAATGGGATATCCGTCGAATTACTAAAACGAGGATTAGATTCGAAGCACGTACAAAATCGAAATCAGACGGACGCGGAGAATTTTCCAACGAATTCTGGCTAATTTCGCAGCGATATCTCGGTTCGCCGAGGAGCTTACGAAACAACGGGCCGTTGCGTGCCTACGTCGAATTTCTAGCCTCTCCTCGTTGTTTGACTTGCCGGCCCGGTAATATTACAAGTTGAACCTAGATACAACAAACATCCATGCGGAATTTCCGTCTGACACCGTCTGTCTGGTTCGCGAAATACGCCAACTGTAGATTCATCGATTTCTGGCATACGCCGAATAGAATTGAACCGTGTTATGTACGTAGCCGTAGTTGTCGGATACATACAATCTTTCTAGTGTGTATGTAGTACATTTCGTCCGCTGCTCACAATCAGAGGACGTGTCACCCGGCTCGGAGCGATCGCGAAAATTAAACGAGCCGCTTCGGTACGACGCGGCTACCTATTTATAAACCGTCTTGTAAAGATAACTTCGTAACGGCTGTATTTAACGGCAGCTTAAAGATATTTAGAATCCGCTATTAGTTTCGCTCAGATGTTACATTAATGCCAACAACGGGGCTCTCTGAAAAATTGTGCCGGTATTTAGCGATGCGCTAGCTACTCTCAGCCAGCGCAATATTTCATCTTTTATATAGCCGCTTTATACGCGGGACTATATTTTACTAATAACAACGTTGATTTATGTTTTGGAAAAATTACTCGAAGACGTACTTACTAATTAATTGTTAAACGCGGAGAAAGAAGTTTCGTGATTTATGAATAGAATAATACAGCGCCGGGGCAATACATCTCTTATGCAAAACTAGAATTTCATTGGGTATAAATCCCGGCAAGCGGTACAATGTTGCAGCGGAACGTTTCCAAGAGTATCGAAGATTAATTTTCAAGTGGAGTTTAATCGTTAAAGTTTCTAACAAATGACCGGCCCAAGAACCAACCCCTAACTCCCGGAATATTTACAGGCGACCTTACATCCCAGTTGAACCTCGGGAAACTCCGGCGAGAACAGAAATCTCGTGCCGCGAGGAAACGAGGACTCGTTCAGATTTTTAAAAACTATCCTGTTCGACAAAATAAACAGGAATACCAACGCGAAGTATCGACGCCCGAAAATGTTTGCGATTTTCGATACGTGGTCGAAAATTAAATATCATCGATGACGCGGACGAGTCAGGTCTTTGATTATTCGAACAGCAAACTTCGATACGCGTCCCACCGTCCCCCCATCCATGGTTCGATATATTTCCCGGTCGACGAGGAGGTCGAATTTACGACCGACAGAAGGGATAACCGGTAATACAGATAGAGACGGATGTAGCTTGTTAGGGGATGAATGAAAGTTGTCAAGACGGTCCAATTAATGTCAACTCTTCAAGCCGAGTTTACCAGTGGCTTGCAACCCAGTCCCAACTATCTCTCCTTCACGTCCCATCTCCTCGCCGCGCCCCGGCATTATAAGCTTTTACCACATTTTATCGAAAACCCCGATGTTCGTGTTTCCCGTTTTCACTCCGCTGTCTCCCCCTTCAATAGTTTTATTTTCGTTCGAGAAATTCACCAATCAATCGCTCTCCCCGGTTGACGTACTCTAACAAACTTCGCTCGAAAACACGTAAAAAAAGAAGCTAGTCGATCTTTTTTAAAGTACCTCGCCGGAAGAATCGCTGAGTAATACACGTTTGAAAAGAGACCCGTCCGCCGCTCGGTCATTTATAGTCGGCGCATTCGCAACCGCACGAACTTTCAAAGCGACCTGATACCTCTCGAGTAAAACGGAACGTTATGAACTAGGCTCGAACTCGCGGCTCGGCCCGGCGCGGGTACGTGAAGACGTACTTTGACACTCGAACGCGTGGCGAAACTTTCCCAACAAAAAAGATCCGCGGCCAAGAACTACGGCGTACACACCGTACACCCGCCGTCCGTCCCCGGGAACACAAGTACCAGCGGACGGTTTTACGTGTACGTACACGGCGGCGTCACGCGTACGGGTCACGAGTCGCCGATAAAAGTCGGAAGCGTACACAGAGTCGGGCTTACGGTAGCGGCTTCATAAAAGTAACGGAGGAGGCAACGACGTTATTAAGAACACGCTTTGTGTTATTCCGGACGCCCGCGGTGGGAACCCACTCGAGCTGCTTCTTCTTCTTCTTCTTCTTTATCGGCGAAACTTGTGGACAGGAACCGTGACGCCGCGCGACGGACAAAGGATAATGCGAAAGTAACTTCGTCACGACGCGCGTGCTAACTTTCCCATGGTCACGGCCAACTTCGGCCCCGGGCCGCCTCGAATAATATTATTTTTTCGCCGCCGGATTACGTTCGAGCGGCCGCGCCTCGTCGATAGTCATCGGGATTCAAACGCGGCGTCGACCGCGCGAACGCGGTGCGAGTTACGGGAAACAATCTGGGAGAAGTTCGGTCGTTAAAAGTATAATTGAAGAGGACAAGTATTTGCGGGTAACCCTTTATCCCGTCCGGGGGGGAAGGTAACGATCAAAGCGGGGCTGAGGCCGCCGTCGATGTCGTTCCGATAACGCGACACATTTTAAACCGCGTCGTAGAATCCACGAGCGTAGACAGTCGTCGTCGCCGGCGTCGACGGGGAGATTTGATAGGAATGATATTGGCAGCAAACAAGATCCTCCGCGAGAAATCGTTTTTCGCGAGTAAGAAGGGCTTTTATGGGCTTGCTGAGTCAGACAGGGCCGCATAAACGAGATGGGCGGTACCTGGCAGCCAAATATACTACCTTCCTCCCTTAAATCCTACACCGAGTCGACGAGAACCGAGAGGAGAGACGTTCGTATCCGATCTACCTTGTCGTATACGTGTTAAGGCAGATACACGGAGCCGCGTGCACATACCCGTACATAAGCGGATACGTATACACGCACGCACACGTACGTACGTACGTCCGTGGAACGTCTATGGGCGTCGCGAAGCGCGTACAGGCCGGGCCAAAATACGACCACTAATCAACGAGACCGACATATCCGGGCATAGTTTCCGGTGTGCCGTTCGAACAACATCTTGGGGGCAGCATCGATCCGCATCGTACGCGGACCAACGATCCACGAAATAACTTCCACCGGAGCAACAAATAAATACAAGCTTTGGCTCGCGTTCCAACGCGACCGGCGGCCCGACGTAAACATTTCGTTACGCTTTGGGCGGTTTTTCGGTAAAAACGATAAAAACGATTGGACGGTAAATCGTCTGCTAGAAAGAGCGTGCTGTGATTTTCGTTTGTTTTCATTCGCGTAATATATACGCGGCCCGACCCATTGGAAATATGAGGAATTAAATTTGGCTCGGTAAACAATGTCCCTTACCGAGTTACAGAAATACCCCCGGATACCCGTACGATCGATCCGCGCCCAAGATAATCATTTATACCGACGAAAACGAATTGACCACCGCGCGGAAGGAGCGAGCGCGACTGATTATTAAACTCCTGTGCAAACGTGGGGCTCGACGGTTTAGACCGTGAAAGGATTAAAAGTAAACGCGGATATGAAAAAATGTAGGAACGCGAAGGAAATAATTTCTNAGCGCACATACCCGTACATAAGCGGATACGTATACTATACGTACACACATGTACATACGTACGTACGTCCGTGGAACGTCTATGGGCGTCGCGAAGCGCGTACAGGCCGGGCCAAAATACGACCACTAATCAACGAGACCGACATATCCGGGCATAGTTTCCGGTGTGCCGTTCGAACAACATCTTGGGGGCNAGTCATTACCGCGGTTGAAGACACGCGAACATCTCGCACAGGATTGCGAACAGCACCTGTGAAACTCACGGATGAAAGATATCTTAAACGTAGTGATCTACAGTTTCTGAAAATCTTTGGAATGCGGAGAGGAAGGGGCTGGAAATCTGTTTTCGATCTAGCTTCAGCACCGTTATTTTTTCCCGCCGCAGTTTTATTTTCGTTTTCCCTCCGCTCTTTTTTTTTTTAATCGTTTAATCTAGTATACAGCTACGTCGATTCCACTTGCGTGTAGCGAGCGGCGTGTCGCGGTGAAAGAATTTATCGGTCCACCGCGATGGCCGCAACTAAATTTGCGTTCACGGTTGGCCAGATAAATGCGGTACCCGCCGCCGCTTTTGTTAACCAACGGAATAATATAGGCAGCCGTGCATGTACCTACGTATGTATGTACGTACGTATGTATGTATGTTAGGTATCTATGCATATGAGCGGGGCCGCGCATCCCCGGCGCCGCGCGCATGCATCATTTATATGTATAATATACGCCGACGGAAGTGCGTGTGTTTCCACCTGTATACCCGGTCCGCAAACTACTGGATGATTGACCAGTGCGGGAGAACAATAGGCTGTCGCGCACCGTCGCTGAAATACTGCTCGAACGAGCCGGCGCGATGGGGAAGAACCACGGAGGGTGGGAAAGAGAAAAAAATTGAGGGGAAAAAAGGGAAATCGCTCGACGAGATAGAGTTTTTCGCGACAAAAAGGGGGATTGAAAGGAGAGGAAAAAAAGCGTGGACGCGACGCTTGCACAACGCGCAATACTCGAGCGGGAAGAACTCGTTCCTTAACCAATTCGAATAAGCGAACAATTTCTCACGTTCGAGATAAAATCGCGGGGCACACGTACTACGAATTATAATAAAGATTCCCTCGCGTTCTGTTTAAGATCGGCCTTATAGTTATACAAGCTTTATTCACTGATCTCTCCCGGTCGAGAATACTTTGCTCAAGAGTTTTCTATGTACTCGGGACGTACACATGTACACGGACTGGGTAAAACGCGTATCCTTTATCTCGCGTTTCCTGCCTCTTTTCATTTCTCATTTTCTTGCTAACCGTGGTTCAGCCACCAAAACTCTCGGGACCGCAAGATAGGGGCTTTTTCTTACCGCGGTCTGACGTCACCTTGGAAAACGCGTTCTAACAACTACCNCGAATAAGCGAACAATTTCTCACGTTCGAGATAAAATCGCGGGGCACACGTACTACGAATTATAATAAAGATTCCCTCGCGTTCTGTTTAAGATCGGCCTTATAGTTATACAAGCTTTATTCACTGATCTCTCCCGGTCGAGAATACTTTGCTCAAGAGTTTTCTACGTACTCGGGACGTACACATGTACACGGACTGGGTAAAACGCGTATCCTTTATCTCGCGTTTCCTGCCTCTTTTCATTTCTCATTTTCTTGCTAACCGTGGTTCAGCCACCAAAACTCTCGGGACCGCAAGATAGGGGCTTTTTCTTACCGCGGTCTGACGTCACCTTGGAAAACGCGTTCTAACAACTACCGTGGGTTACAGTCTCGGACCTGCTAACTTTTTACGAAACCTGGGTTTCCACTTTCGCAAGAACAATTCGAGGGAAAAAAGTAACTCGGGGAACGTGCGCTGGACGGTGCACACGCAAGTGGTATAATGATACTCATGGTCAGACCGAATGTACAAGACACGAACTTGAGGCAAACAAGCATGCGAGGCGTGCTTTTATTTTTTGTCTCCCACTACAATAAATCAGAAAAATATATACCTTTATGTTTCGTATCAACACGTTTTGCGCTGCCTGTACAAAATACACGATAAATTTCGAATGAGCACAATTGATAATAATTGATAATTTTTCTCTAGATTAAGTGTATTTAATTTGAGACATTAAAGGGTCCTTAAACGCGCATCTAGTACTGGAAGTTCGCGTCGTTATGGGCAGGCGAAATCATCCTGCAGCGTGAAATTCGAGGGTGTTAGATAACGGGCCGAAGGGAACGGCTTCGACCCCTTCGTATCTGCGAAATCTCTGCCTCTACTTAGCATTTATCTCCGGAATTAGGTTAGCTACGAGAAGGCCTCTTCCCCTCGGCCGTTTTTCTTCGCTACGAGTCTTTCGAGCCGCCACGCCTCGGTCGGGGACGCGAGTGAATTTAAACGAGAACCCTCGTATAATTTTCAGCTCTTCGGTTCCGCCGGTGGAACGGAAATTTTCAGTGAAACCGGCGCGATAGGGCTCGTGCCTCGGTCAAAGGAAAGGATCGAAGGGGACTCGGGTTGCCTCGTGTTTCTCGAGAGATCGAGCAATTCGCCAAATTGACACCGTCCGACCGACATTCCGTTTGCTTAGCAAGACAAAAACTTGAAATCGGTATCTACGACGCGCGTACCTTAAAACTGACCGCCGTCCTCCGGAGGCAACCGATTCTAATTACTCCCGAGCTCGTGCAAAGATGCAACCGCGATTAATTAGGAACGCAACAGGTTGAGCGTCACTATGCGAAACTAATTGAATCCCTCGCGAGATCGCTCGGAAAAATTGCATTACTTTCGGCGTGACGCCTATCACGCGGCAGCGTGGTATTAGTAGAATTACCGCTTCCTCGGGCGAGCCGACAATTTCCTCTGTCGTACTTATACTAAGCGCCTCGTTTGAATATAACCAACTACGTGAAAACTACGCCTGTGCCGAAGCGGCGGGGTCGAAGGCGACACCGTCGTCGGAGCGAGAGGGTTGGGAATAGAAAGAAAATACGTATACGGTAGTCGAGGTCGGGGCTGCCGGCTCCTTGTACCCAAGGGGGCCAAAGTTTAATCTCGTAAACGTATAAAAAGTTTAGCGAGAGCCACGCAGCTAGATAATATTACGCGGTCGGAAGTTGGGGATAAAGACGATGCAAATTGAAGAGGCGAACGGAACGGCCGAGATGAATTCCTCCGGCCTGGAAAGTAGCCCAAACGTGTGATAAAGATTAACGAATATTCTTCCAGTATGATGGAACTTCTTATTCAACGCTCGGCCGAAGTACCATATCGTTTGCCGCGGTATTCCCGTTCGAGAAGAACTATGAAACAACTGCAAAGAAGGCATTCGCGGCGAGATAAAGAAATTGTTTTCATTTCAACTGCGTCTGCAGCTGAATCAGGAATCAAACGCAAACAGATTTACGAACACATTAAACTGACGTTTCTTCGTTATTTAATTAAATACATCTTGTGCATTAAATAAGATTGTCGCACGTAATCTGCTGTTTCAGACAGAGAAGAGACATACGAGAAAGTAGTGGCTGTTTCGATTTTCGATTTCACCAATCGACCTCGACGTTGGTCACAGCTGTTTCTCCTTCAAATCGCGAGAAGCTGTTCAGTATCGGCTGTATTTTATAACTCTACATTAACATAGAGAATACGAATCGTCTCTAACGTCTCGCACCGTCCCTCGCCGATAATAGCCCCTCTTATTCGCTAGTATATTTTACCATTTACTCGATAGCGATAAGCTGTTTCCCTATTTTCCGTGAACGTCTTTCTCGCGGCAAGAGGGAACAGAGACAAAGGAAGTGTCGGAAGTCTGGAAGCACCCTGCAGGCTGATATTCAGTCGTAGGGTGTTTTCGCGGATTTCTGAATTGGCCGGCGGAAGGACACGGTCTAAGTTCCTCCGCCAGCCAGGGTATAAGCAGATGCAAATGTAGCGTAAAAATATACCGGCTCCTGGTTTCCGACCATTGACCCTCTTGGCCTTTGACCCCGGCAAGTGGAAATTTGCAAGGGAACGTTCATTTTTGTGACCGGGAGAATCTCTTTGAAAAGCATTGTCGATGGACTCGCTTTCAGAATTGTTTTTATGTAACAAGAGCACTTAGCTCGCATTGAAATAAACCAGGACCTTCAGCCATCGTTTCCTCCTCGAGATAGTCGCAAGGAATTGACACAAACCCAGAATCCGCCGGTTATTTTTATTCCCGCGATATTTCAACTCCAGTCGACTATAGCAGAGAGCTCCGAATTAGAGGAAACGCCAATTAGGTCGACGAGCCAAAACAATCGCGGCAATTGAAGAACTTAAAATCGACAATGAGTTCTTTCTCTTGAGAGCTAGGTATAATACTTGAAATAACAGCGGCCGCGTGCCGCGGTGCTAGACAGTTAATTAGAAACTAGAAATCATCCCGGCGTCGCGTCGCCTCGTCGTCGTCGTCGTCGTAGTCGTCGCAGCGTCGGATCGGAAAATAGAAAACGCGAATGTGGATATCGTCGCGAGGGGCGAGACGGGATCGTCGACATCTGACTACAGACACGCGTTTTCGTAGATCGGGGAACGTAATGATTAAGACACTCGATTTCTCAGCCATTCTAATGTCACGGGACGGTAATAACAACGGCCGTAGTAACGATAAACTTGGAACGACTCGTCTAGCCGACGCAACGGGGCCCTCTTCCTTTCATCTTGAACGTAGGCACAGCGAGGAACGACGGGCGAGAGTCGACTTTAATGTCTGTCTAACTTTAATATCGTGGACCGTCATTTACCTTCCTCGTTAATGATTCATCCATTAAGACCAATTCTCGACAAAAGAGAGACAGGAGAAACTTCAAAGCCCCGGGTATCAGACAACGGCGAGCGACGGGGCCGTGATTACGTAACAACTAACGTTCTTAAGCTTCTTTCTTCGTTTCCCGGCCTCGGATTCGAATTCAGCCTTGTCGGCGTTCTCGTTGTCGTCGTCGTCGTCGTCGTCGTCTCGGAGGAATCTTTGTTTAGACCGGTAACGAGCCGGAGTTGTGTTTGTTCTTTATGCGATACCAAGCGAACCCGGGACTTTGGATTCAACATAAAGCCGTCTCGTTTTTTTTAGTTTTTGTTTCGTTCGGAGCGACGCGATATCACGATCGATAATTAAGTGGCGACTTAATGAGAAACAGACAGATAACATTAAAAATACGACTCATTTCAGATCAATCTTACAATGAAAGGAAAAAACTTGTTATATTATCATATTTATGTAAACTAATCCTTGAAAAATGGAACGGATGCGATCTATTGATCAGAAGTCGAAGTCGAACGGGAAGGAAATATGTTTCGCAATTTTGAAAAGCTACTTATATCGGAGGAGATCAAAACGTCTAGCGGCCGCGCATTCGGTAAACGAAATGTCTTTTCTTTTTGAAATATCCTTTCTAAATCTCACGGGACCGGCGGCGCAGGTCCCTGAAAGCTTGTCGATGTCGGAGACACGGACAGATTGCACGCTCCGGGTTTGTAATGTTCTCACATCCGGGCTCTTATTCGCGTGTAAAGACAACTTAACGAATAGTTCCCGATAGATATGCCGGCGACCGCTGTCGCTTTAAACTATAGCGCCGTCATTGATTCTGACAATCGCATTGCCTCAGTGCTGCGGGTCATTCGTCAAACTGAAAACTCGAACCTTTCTCCAAATAATTCAACGAATCACTGCTCTCTCAAATCCTACTAATAAATATATGGTATAAAATATTTTAATTATACGAAACAATTATATATGCGTTTTTTATATTGACGTACCGCTAACCAGCTCGATAGGAAATTCTATAGCAACTCTTTCCCGTGCAGGGAACTTAATTTACTTTTATAAGCCTGCTACATGCTGGCGAACTCGATGCACTAACACACACGGGGAAACTTTAGTATCTTCAGCGGCTTTCCGCGAACTTTCGACGATACCGTCCTCGAAAATTATCAAGCACACCTATTAAACTTTTCACTGTCCCGAATTCATATGAATTAAACGCTATTATACACTGTAGTTAATTATTCACGACCCTGTCGACGTTATCTCATAAAGAAGTTGCGAGACATAAATTAAAACGCTGAACACAAAATATGCAAAATACAGTTATTAATTCTTTATATGCGTTCTAACTCTTAGTAGAAACGTTCTTATACGAATCCCGAGTTTCTCGAGGAAAAGCGAGCGAACTATAACACTTACCGTTGATCTACGATTAAGCTTAACTGAAATCCTTCTAACGAACGTACGAATTCGAAGAGGTTCGGTGGAGGAGAACCGTGAGGCGATAAGGAGAGGAGCGATAAGGATTTTTGTCTGAACGGTACAAACCGCCGCGGCCGTATCTCCTCGCGGAGCATTTAGCCGGAGAAGAGGGGAAAAAGTTGGTGGCGAAAATAAAAGGAGATAAAGGAGTTCGGCGAAGATCCGATGGCGAGGGTGGCGCGCTCGATGGTGGCCGGGATCGATAAGAAATCACGGGTGCGGGTGTGCTCATCCCGAATATTCCCGCATTTGCATGCAATTTTCGCGGTGTTCCGCGCGGACGGGAACGCGGGACGGATCCGCGATTCGATTAAACGCGCGCGATGATATTCCGACCGCGAGCTCACGGGATCTTACCCCGTTCCTACCGCGTCACGCAAGAAATTAATTTAGGTCGCGGGAACACGCTCGATTAGCTTTCGTCCGACACGTTATCCAATCAATCGCCCCCTTGTAACGCGCACGCAATTTCGATCTAATTAATGAATTAATATCACGGCGCACAATAGATGACCGCGAACAACGCCAGTTTTGAGTCAATAATAATTATTACAGTTATTAGCGTTATTTATCTGAACCGGGAGGAATTAATTAAATAATTAATTAATTAATTTCAGAACGCGTCGATACTTTCGAAATTCCGCGGACTTCCATTGTTTTATAAAGCGAACGACAGGCTTAACATCATCGTGAATTAGGATCGCCTCGAATAAACCAAGTTCCGGTTGGACGCAGAACAGATTAGGTTACTTATGCGCCAATCAAATTCTGCTGGAAACGCCAGCTGTTCATGGTTAACTTTGATGTCAGATCTCGGCAGTTTACGCAACTGTAATACTAGAAACAGAATGCATAACCGGAACCGGATCTCGTCGATAGCTTTGTTACAATGACCCGACTGCTAGATTATCATTTGATATACTTAGTCGCATTACGAATTCCTCGTTAACCAAGTAAATTACACACGAGGCCAAACGAAATTTTAAGATCGGACCGTAGAATAAAAATCGTTGATTCTTTTAATACCGCGGGTCAGGAAGAGTGTTTCGCGGCCGCACTTTTTCGCGGCGAACGCAGTTGTAAAAACGCGACACGGCAAGGGGCGGGTTTTACATGTTGACGTACGAACAAAGGACACGGAGAAACAAAAGAGAAGGATTTCAGGGCGGCGGAGCCGCGGATAACGGTCGGCGATTGTGGCACCGAAAGAATGGTGAACCGAGAATGACCGGACGAAGAAGAAACCGGGGAAAGGTAAAAGGGGTGGAAGAAAAACCGGTGACGACGCAGGAAAAAAGGGCGGAAAGAGAGCAGAAGAGTGATACGAATAAAAGAAGTAGGAAAGTGGGAAGAGTTTCTTCCGCGCGGGGATCGATCCGCGAAACTTTCTGGCTTCGTAACGATCGCAGGTGGTCCTGTATTCAACGTAGGTGCACGGGTCAGGCCGTGAAGGGAGGGTACACGTCGGAAGAAACTGGAATAGAGAGGGGACCGGCGGGGTGGGCGGCCGGATAAAACGAACGATTGAGACGAAAGGGGTGGAGGGTAACGAGGAATTGGAGTCCGCGCAAACTTGACCGTACCGAAAAATTGGACGGCTTGTTCCGAACGCTTACGAGTTCTGAACGTGTGCGGATTACGGAAATCTTTCCTCGTGCGGTGGCCCCGTGCACACGCTCCCCCGCAGACGGGTGTACACAGACAACGAACGTCTAACCGGGGATCAATGAAAGGGACCGCCAGAAACATGGCAAATCGAACCCGATAATCGCAGGACAGCTGCAGGTTTGATCGGTCACGAGGCGTTGGCTACTTAAAGGAAAAGATGGAAACTGTTTCGAAATATGAGAGAACTGTTGAGGTAAATGTATGAGAATTCTATTCTATGCTGCGATACTCGTGATGAAACGATGAGATCTCGTCGGGATCTCGTTAATCAAGAAAATATCAAACTGCTGCGTGGACGGTGATCTGAATATTTCATCATCTTTGAGTGTCCATATCAAGATGATATTACGGTGAATTCTTTTGAGATTAAGCGATGCATAAATGAATGCGCAGCGTGGAAGTATCGCTGTTTATAATATCCCATTGTCTCATCCCAGCGTGCTCATTGGAATATCCCAGTTTGAACAATGAATACCGTAAATGTCGCCGGCTATTATTGCTCTGGCCGGATCCATTAATAGAATGAAATTTCGTTTGCGAGACGCGCGATTGTAAAAGGGATGAAATAAATCAGTGAACGCTTCAATACGCAACTCTCGATCTTATTGTCAACGGTGACCCGGTTCGTTTTATTTGATTTAGATAATTCCTCGCGGAAATTCCATTTCAATTTTACGGCTCTCGAAGCAAGTACATCCGTACACGCGTCCATTATTAATACGTGAAAACAGAGTTAATCCCGAGGGAAATGAAAAAGCTCCGCGCAAACACCTAACCCGCTCTTTGCCTATTACATATCAGCGTTTAATTATTATTAATAATAAAAAGCCAGGTCGAAAATTTTGTATCGAAAAATTTCATTTCCACCCTCCGTTCTATTTCTGGCCAGCCTGATCCAATTACGCTCGACTTTTTGTCTTTTTGTGACTTCTTACTTCTCGAGGAAATGCGTTTAAAAAAGTTTTCGATAATACGCGCGCTCTCAAAGAAAGGAAAACGCGATTGAAAAAACTTCAAAACCCGTAGACTTAATACCCTCAACTTTATTCGAGTCGACTATAAAAGAAGAGAAAGTATAAAGAACGGTCGGTTTAAAACCGGGAATCGAATTTAGATACTCGTAACCGGCGAACCGTTAATTGTTTCCCCTAGTATTTGCACGACTAGTAATGCGTTAGCGATGGAAGATCCGAATCGGCAAACAAAGAGATCCAAATATTGCGATAGCTGGCAAACAAAGGAAATCGTTCGAACCCGTTTCACCGGAAGAACAAATCACGCAACGATTCCGCCTACAGCGACGGGGCCGACGGGGTGGGTGACGTTAATCCGGATATCCAGGATACATACTTCGATACGACCGGAATAGCGATAGAGAAGACGCCCGGGCTTAACCGTAAGCTCGAGAGATCGACTGACTCTCCCGGCGTCGTCGTCGGTTCGCTGGAGACGGGAGACGCGAAACCAACTCCGACGACGACGCGACGCGACGAGCCGCCCCCAAATGGATTGTAGACAGAGCGAGTGTCAAATGATTGGAAACTCTAATCAGGAACTGAGCAATCAATTATCGTAATACGCGTCGCCAAAGCGTTTAAGCGGTCTTCGGATTACCGCGCACGATTGCTGGGACCCCGAGACCCGCGGAGAAATTGTGTTCACGATTCAGCAGGAATCTTGCGAGCCGGGGAAACTCGACTTACAATCGCGTCCTCGTCCCGCAGCCGCTGTCACGCGTGCCGAGGCTTACGCGCGCTTGACGGCCACACTAGTCGCCCGTAATTTACACGAGCAGACAATAGAGAACTTTGGTTAATTAGAATTAGTCCGACTGCAATTTAGCGGTTTCTTCGTGGCGCCCGGAATTTCGTTCCCCGCCACGCGCTCGCATCTGAACTTAATAAATGTTACCGAGATCGACAAGAAACGACGACGGAGGCTCGCGGAATTCATGAAACGACTCCGTTCCCGATAACGGCCTCGACTGACTGCTGTTCTATAATTCACTGGCCACGGAATGAAAAAGTTGGAAACAAAGGAGCGGGATACTCAAGACGTAATCAAGTAGGAGAGACGAGAGACGGAAGCAATATAGACTACTATCGGAGGACTGTTCGACGGGCATAGAATCCAAAGAAAGTGAATTCCGTCTAAGCCGGTCTGCTTTGCCCCTCGTTTGCTTCCTCCGCTACTTCTTGACTCGTGTGGTCAGAACCTTTTTTCTTCCCTTCAGACTCCTCTTTCTCTGTTTTGACTATTTCTCCTTGTTCCATCCGAGTCGAACCCGGGGCTCGCCTTTCTCATCCTGCACCGCGAACTTAGTTCGTTCGGCTACCTACCTACGAGCCAGACCTCTCCCGTCCTTTTCTCGCTCTTTCATCCACCCACTTATACGTACAGCCTTTTACCACGTGCCCTCGGCTCCTCACGCACCCTGCCCGACCTTCCCTGCTCTCCGTATACCTTCCGACAACGACGACGACGACGCGACGCAACGCCGAGACGCGGGTGCACGGAACGAGGATTATGGAAGTTTTCTCAGCGAAGGTAAAGTTGTCGAGGTAAAGCTTAAAGCCCTAGCTACCCCACACCCCTTTCTTCCGTTCTCCTTTTCTTTTCTTTCCCCGTCCGTTCCCTTTTCAGATGTCGCGGGAAAGGGAGAACTCGGCTGGAACCCACCGCCGAGGCAAGCTTGAACTATGCGAATCCATTATTCCCTTTAGATTTTAGTTCCTCCAGCCAAATGTGACGGGGCCGTGTGCACCTGCACACAACCCGTGTACGCACCACTACCGCGGTACCACACGAACGTACGCGTTTACAGAATGTTCTACGACGTAGATTTCAAGGACCGAAGTCTCGCAAATATTTTTGTCAGCCACAATAAAATCGCTAAAGTAATGAAATTTATGTCGTTCATTAAAATATCTCAGTACGTCTCATTTGGTTACCCCTTTTCCCAATACGTTCTAACGACGTAACGCACGTATTGCAGTTCGTACGTATAAAATATCTGCTCGCGACAGAAAAGAGACGCGTTTTTATTTTTCAGCGGTTCGCAGGCTCCCTGTTCCGCGTCTTTCTAATCGTACTTTCCTTTCTTACCCTTTAGCCTGCCCTCCCACGTAATGATCCTCTTACCGTACGCCGCCTTCCATCGCTACCTTACATCCATTCCCGTTCCCCCGATCCGCCACTCACAGCGACCTTCCACGGGTCCTACGATAGCACGCCTATGGCGCAACCTGCGCCAGCGAAAACGACGAGAATTATGGAAGTTTCCTTGCTGCTGACGTAAAGCTTCAAGCTCACCCGCCCGTCTCTCTCTCTGTCCCTCTCTCTCCGCTACCCTCTGTGTTCGTTCCCCGATAGTACGAAAGGAGCCTTCACCCGGTCGCGACTACGCGCTGATTCATTATTCTGTTTGAATTTTTGCTCTTTTCGCGAGAGAGATGCGTTCTATTTACGGCGGCAGTCTAACAATGCGGTCGTTACGTACAAAGTTAACCGTGGCAAATGGAAACTCTCCTGGAGGTCTTCTTTTTCCTGCCATTTGTTCGCTCCCACGAAAAACTAATTGAAACCGTGAATTCCGACAAACACGCGAATTAATATTTCCCAGAAAAACACGTCCCGGCCGTCGCCGTCTTTAGTTAATCACGCGGACGCGGTTTACCGTGCACGCTGATATACTTATAATTATATTAGTTTAGTCGGGGCGCGGAACTTGGGTTCGATCGTATCTGTTAGCAGGACACGTCGAGGATAATCTGAGACTCAGCGCGCACAATACAGGTGTCCCAGGATCCGTGGGACGTAAAGCAGATGACAGTGTGCACATGGAGTTGGACCGAGGGATACGTAGGTACACGACGGCGACTATCTCGGTCTCATGAGACGCGGCACAAACGAGCGTGGATTTATAAAATCCACCTTGCGCAACCCGAAATAAAATATGTAACGTTCGCAGTGGACACGCGAGACTCGCGGTGAATAAAATAGAGAAAAAAAAAGGAAATAGCTGCACATATTCACGTCGTCGTTCGCGTAATTAATCGCGGATAATGGAACGTTTTATTGAATGACGGCTCGCGGAAACTTTCGATTTAATTACAAGGCGGGGAACAGATGTTCTTGTGAAATGGAACAAAGAACGCGGAAGCAAGGGCGCCGTTTCTAAATGTAACGACGGAACTTCAACCGCCCCTTCCATCGTCGAGCGGAGCGGATGTTATTGACCAGTCAGGAAGTACACGAACGTTCGTAGTTGTCGGCATGTTGTTCCAGATATTGAAGACAGTACCGGAGATGGCATGGGATACAGATGTCTATCGGGGAATAAAAAGAATCGTACAACAGGGGTGGAAAGAAGCGAGCGGAACGCAGCGAGAGGCTCAAATATTTTCGGTAGATGATAGGTTGTGGATTGGGTTCTCAGCCCTCGTCCTCTTCCTCCTCCACCCCCTCTCGGTCTCTTACTCGCCGCGAGGAGCGAACGGAAAGCCGGGGAATGGAGTACTATAATTTTCTAAAACGATAACAGAGAGAGTGAAAATGTTTGAGAAGTTCTTTTTCTCCGCCGCGAGGACACTTCGTTCTGAGGAAATTTTCATATAAATGGAAATTGTTTCAATATTGTGCGACAACGAAGGATTCGAGAATTTTAATTTTCCCCCGATGCAAGAATTTCAGAATGAGCGGTTCGAAGTACTTTAACGAATGAATAAGATCAGCCCGTTTAAGGGAAAGAAATCTGCGAGTCAAATAAAAAAATGAAATGGCGCCGGGAACGGGGTAGAAGAAGAGGCGAAAAAGAATGGACGCAGACATTAAAAAAACGGGATGCGGTAAAAGAAAAGAAGAATTGTATACTTTTTAGGTTAATCGTAGCTGGGTAAACGAGGCATCGAGGCGCTCCACGGTTATAAAAAAAAAAGCTTTCCAGCTTCTCTCCCTCTCTCCTTGGCCGCTTCGTCATACTGTTTTATCCTGAGGGATTAATTTCTCGAGGTTTATGTACGTCGCTGCTGGAAGGACGGCAGGTAAATCCTTCGCCGTGAAACGTATTTCAAGGAGAAAAATACGAGCTGGAAGAATCGGACTAGTCCGAGCCCTCTTTCCTACTGTCCTCCACTTTTTCATTTTAAATCATCATCCGCGCTTTCAAACTACTTCATTTAAGAAGAATTACTGCGTACTGTACACAGAAGAGGCCATGAATAACTCGACTTTCCTGATCAGTCTCAAATGCCGCAAATGCGGAACACAGAATAAATGGAAATCAGCTGCGTTGGGCCATCAATTATATCGATTATTAAACAAATTTCGCTTGGAAGACGTACATTTCCTACTTGTAACGGCAACAAGCGATTTGTTCCGAAATTTTTCAATCGCGGACCTGCGGCGCGCGGCGTCGGAGAGCGAAAACGAACGACGCGGGTCGAAAAATAGGCAAATACGCGAGGAGGACGAGCGGCGGAGTCTCGTCCCCGTGGAATAAACCGCGTCGATATTGAGTTATTCGCTCGGAGGCAGGATCCTTCGTTTTTTAGAAGCACTGGCACCGCACACTTGCCTCCGGCCACGGCGGCGTCCCTGGCCGTCGACCAAATGAATATTAGTGGCACCCTGGAGACGGAATTAATAACAATCGTTCTCCCGTGCCCCCTCGTGTCCACGGTGCCGCAGACAAAACATACACCCCACCGAAAGCAACTGAAATTTATACCCGGCGACCGGCCGAGTTCGACCGGTGAAATCGTCTGGAAACGCGAAAGTAAGCTTCCCCCGGTTAAACGCGAAATCGTATGACCGAATAGAATCCGATATTTCTCGATATCGGCCAGTTATCTAATTCTGCGTGAACTCCGAATGGGCCGCCGGCCAACGATTCCATAATGTATCTCTAACGGTTTCCAGCTCGATTCATCCCAAACAAATAGCCGTTTGACTCGGTCACCGTAATTTTTATACGGGATCGAACGTGAAATTAATCGGAACGGACGGAGCGCGAATTAGCGGTAGAATTTCGTAGACAGAGAAAATCTGGATTAGCTCGTGAAAGCATCGATCGTATCAATATGCAGCCGTACGCCCACCTAGTTATCACGTCTCGCGCGTACTCGTTCTCATCTAGCTGTAGATCCGGCCGATACACGATACAATCTAACGGCTGATCGCGGACGGGATGAATGTATTAAATATGTATGCGGCACGGAAAGACGGATGCACCAAGATGCATCGCGTCGGGGATAATCCCCGTCGAAGGGTAAGGCGCAATATTCGCGTTTCGTGCTGCTCTCCACGCTTTTCCAACCGTGCCGGCACAGATGCATCTAGTTTCCATATCGCGCGCACTTCCAAAAGAACTGCTGCCGTTTCTACGGATCCTTTGATTTTTAACTTATTGAAGCGACCGAGAAGACGTACACACGCTTTACAACCGAGCTTTCATCGTGCAGTCGTTTTAGCTGAAGGTTACTCCCAAATTGGTCATTTAGGAATTGCGACGTTCCTAAAGAGGCGATAAGATCATGGCGAATTTAAATGATCGTAATGAGAGAAAAATGGTATCAGGACGGAGGCGAAAGTAAAAGCAATTACGTGGTGGAAGAGTGGAATTGTGATTCGACGCCGTTTATAACAGAGAAGTTACTTTGTTCGCGAATGTTAAACCTCGAACGGCAGGAAGTTAAAAATAAAGAGGAGAGGAATAAAGTATGAGTAGATGCAACAAGGCAATGTCGTGGCTCGTAAAACTTTTACGCAGCAATTTTACTTCTTTACTCGCTAGTTTTCCCCTCTAGTCCCTCTTCAAGATACCACTGCGTGCCCTCCCCGCGCCCCTCTCGTTTTATTGCTGTTCGATTATTAACGTAACATTGTCCTGCTTTCTAACGGACGTACCGACGTATCGTATCCAAACAGGCTATATAAACAAGGAATCGTAAAACACTAACCTCGCCCATCAAAACGAACTATTCGATACGTCGACTAAATCTCCAAAGCCGAAATGATGTACAAATAAATAAAATATACATTCAACAATATTTACACAATACAATCGATTGTACTAATATTGAATGTTACACAGAAGAAGTTAGTCGAATCCGAAGAACGTAGCGTTTATCAAGTATTATTCTGGGAGCGGAATTTCAGTAACGCGAATCCTCCGTGCAAAAGGGCAACAAAGAACGGATAAACGAACCGTGGACACCGACACAGAGAGCGTTGTGAAGATACGGGTTCAGCCTCGCGTAGCTTTTGTATCAAAAAGCAGAGTAAATGATCTGGGAATAATGAGGAAGCCGGTGAAGGAAAAATGAGGGGCCGCTCGAAAAGGTGAGCACCGCGGCGGCGAGGCGCGCGGGCCGCCGTCTTCCGCTTTCAAATCCATCGAGTCATTATCGCGGTTCGACGATCGATGCTTCGATCCGTTCCGTGGCCTACTTTTTCCATCGCAGAGGCACCCCGGCACCCGCGCCTAACCACCGACGTGCGTTTCTCTCGTAGATTACTCAGGTTATTGCGCGAGAAGCATTAGGTCGCGCGCATTCATGCCGGAGTCGCGTCGGTTGTAAACCCTTTAGGTTCGCATCAAATGTGCCAGCCGAATATCTTCCCATAGCTTCCGCAGAAATTGAAAATGGAAACATCTTACGGCTGATGAAAAGTCTATTTATCAGAACTCCACGATAGAGAGAGAGAGAAGTAGAGAGTGTACGAGTCCCCAGTTATTACGTGTTCGTTCCGAAAAGCAAACCGTGATAAGGAAACGGGAAACTTTCGCGATGAAGGAAGAGAAAATTGAATTGAGAAGATCGATGCGATAAAAATGAACTCCTTTGTACGACAGAGGCTGCTCGAAATTCTTTCTCGCGTGCGAGCCGAGAGTGGTTCTGTTTACCGGGAATACTGCGCGNGATAAGGAAACGGGAAACTTTCGCGATGAAGGAAGAGAAAATTGAATTGAGAAGATCGATGCGATAAAAATGAACTCCTTTGTACGACAGAGGCTGCTCGAAATTCTTTCTCGCGTGCGAGCCGAGAGTGGTTCTGTTTACCGGGAATACTGCGCGACGAATTTCGAGGTTCGTTAGGAGAGACACTGGTATATCGGATGACGATTGCGATCGGTATGTCGAAGAACCGGTTCCGGTTAATTTATGCGATAACGAATAAGTAAGAAAGCGGTGTAATAAATTTTCGACAATCTTTTCCCCCCTCGAATCATTTCTGAATCAAACGGACGCATTTCGATCGAGATCGTGGAATACATAATGAATTCCCGTGCCTCGAAGGCTGGCTGTTTCCACAGCTGACGTATCAATCAAGATATTATAGTCAATTCACGGTTCTATGCGCCCGT
The DNA here is from genome assembly GCA_019453355.1 of Ceratina japonica. NCBI lineage: Eukaryota > Metazoa > Arthropoda > Insecta > Hymenoptera > Apidae > Ceratina > Ceratina japonica. Next base: position 103,092 of record SMSR01015999.1, on the reverse strand, counting down.
GTTTATATATTCCAGTATTAACAATATGAATAGAATAATTAATTGTGCTCCAATTCCATGGTATTATTCACTTCGGCATTATCCATAATTAATACCATGCAAATTATAATAAATGCGCTCGGAATACAATACGCGGTGCGGCATTGCTAAACAATGCCCAGATATATACTGATAATTATGGAAGAAAAGATTATTAGAAGATTTCCACTTGACGATACTACCTATCAGAGTACTATACTACCTATCAGATACTAATTATCAAATCAAACACTGATTATCGATAACACTTAAATGCAAAACGCTGTACTTCGATTTCTATCAATACTCGACAGAATGACTAGCATTTCCTGTTGCACAATCTCTATCTTCCTTCATCTTTACACTTCCACGATGTTAATAACGCGGAGATCTAATGTGTGTTTAGCAGAGACAAAAGGATTACTTCGGAATACATGATCGCAGAAATAATGGGACTTTAGATGATGTTGTCTGCGCTATAGATAGTTTCGTCCCCATTTCGCTCGACTATTCCGTGCAAGATAGTCCTCGAGAGCGTGTCTTTCCGTGGCGTGCAACGTGCACACACAACGAGGGCAGCGCTCGAACAGGTTTATTAACATGATTGATGGAGCGGTCTAAACGGTGTGCAGACCGTGACGGCCGGACAAAGATCGCGCACGCCCTCGCGTACTACACAGAAAACTTTCACGTTTCGTTCTATCAGCTATCTGTTCCCGAACACGTGACACGCGATTCCGCTGTTGCGGCCTGCCGGAATCACTTTCGGAATCAACGTGTGCGCACGTTTTACGCGTTACGTCCGAGCATTATACTTTCACGGGCGTCATTCAAGGAACGTCTTTACTTATTCACGCCGGCGGCCGCCCCTCGCAAGCTATTCGCAACAATGGGATGCGAGGGAATTCATGCTTCTACTTTACGGGCTCGCACAGCTTGCGCAAAAGTGAACGAAGTCACGGCAGCAGAGCGGAGGAAAAGTACGAAGCGAAACGTCACGCCGCTTGTATACGGATATTAAAAACGATGGCAATGGAGTTGCGAGTTTAGCAACGGAAAAAAGTCGATTCGATATTGATCAATCTCGTTCTTATATCGAAGGGAAACTGTTTCCTCCGTCGGGGACGGTTATCAGCGTTGTCCGTAAGACGGATACCGCTTCGAGGGGAAATTATCCTCGACTGGCGGGTCCAGAACTTAACCGGCATTTGCATATTAATCGCGAATTCATCGAGAAGTTACATTCTGGTCCGGGCTTACACGCCGCGCATTCCCATAATCACGTTACCTTTAACGCGGTGTTAAGCTCACTTTCCCGCACCCGGGGGAATATCTCGCGGAGGACTTCGTGCAGCCGTATCAATGATAAGGGAACTTCGTCAAACAAAAAAGGAGTCGGAACGAGGCTCCCGAGGAAAATGCTGCGCGGAATGCAATTATCTCGCCCGCGGCGAAATTAGAAACAACGCCGTGTTAAACGGTCTCTTAAATAGAAATGATAATTAATTAGAGAAATTACTTCCGCGTAAAGTATTACGACCTACGTAATGATTTGGCTGTTGGGACACTCGTCAGGTTTTTTGATAGACAATAAACACTTGGGAGTGTCCCGGGACTTATGAACGTAGGCGTGTATTCCCGTTATGTTATACCCGTCAAACTTGTTTGCTCGCCAAAATTGCATAAAGCGAGGACGATCTGGCAACCAGCAGCCGCCGGTATCTGCAGGCTCGGTAAACAAAACGCGGCTCCCCGTATGGATCGAGCACACAGCCTGGGCCTTGTTGTTCGTATGCATAACACGATTTTTCGCGCATCATAGAGGAAAAAAATCCAACGTCCAATGCATTTGTTCGCGAAGCATACGTTTAAGCTTTACGGAGCTTTCAGGGAAATTGGAAATTCTCTGCCGTTCCTTGCTACGCACCCCTGATCGTTCTTTCGGCCCGACGACGACGGGTCCTAGGTAATCGTCGAAAGCGTGAAAGCGAGCGTTGACACGTTTGACAGGGAAGTTGGATGTAAAAAATGTGATTGCGCCGAGGCGAGCGAGTGCCGGGCGACGAGGATGTTACGGAATCGGAGTTTTTAACGGGAATTACACTAAATCACGGGTCGACAGGAGTGCAAAAACGGGAATCAAGTGAACAAGCCGTTCCATCAACACCTGGATGATGTATAACAGCGGCCGGCTCAAATTAAATATCTCATAATACCGCGTTCACGTGTTCCGCGAGCATAGACGGGTCGCGGCTGTACGTGTATATCTGGTCGTAGGCACTCGAGAACCCCGGCCGCTGGCCGCGAGCCAACCTTTGCCGACACGCCAGATTTGATGCCTAAAAAGGATCGTAAATTTATCTCATCGCGCGTTCGCCCCACATTCGTTCCGAAATTCGCGAAATAAATAGAATTTTCAAGGTTTACGACGGCCCCTTGGGAATTCTTATAAATTTTCGTACTATATCCGGCTCGCTTTACGGTTACGGTCGATNATCATAGAGGAAAAAAATCCAACGTCCAATGCATTTGTTCGCGAAGCATACGTTTAAGCTTTACGGAGCTTTCAGGGAAATTGGAAATTCTCTGCCGTTCCTTGCTACGCACCCCTGATCGTTCTTTCGGCCCGACGACGACGGGTCCTAGGTAATCGTCGAAAGCGTGAAAGCGAGCGTTGACACGTTTGACAGGGAAGTTGGATGTAAAAAATGTGATTGCGCCGAGGCGAGCGAGTGCCGGGCGACGAGGACGTTACGGAATCGGAGTGTTTAACGGGAATTACACTAAATCACGGGTCGACAGGAGTGCAAAAACGGGAATCAAGTGAACAAGCCGTTCCATCAACACCTGGATGATGTATAACAGCGGCCGGCTCAAATTAAATATCTCATAATACCGCGTTCACGTGTTCCGCGAGCATAGACGGGTCGCGGCTGTACGTGTATATCTGGTCGTAGGCACTCGAGAACCCCGGCCGCTGGCCGCGAGCCAACCTTTGCCGACACGCCAGATTTGATGCCTAAAAAGGATCGTAAATTTATCTCATCGCGCGTTCGCCCCACATTCGTTCCGAAATTCGCGAAATAAATAGAATTTTCAAGGTTTACGACGGCCCCTTGGGAATTCTTATAAATTTTCGTACTATATCCGGCTCGCTTTACGGTTACGGTCGATCTTCCTTCCTCCTCGGCATAATCTTATTTACCTGGAGTTTAAAAACGTATACACGGCGCGAAATAAAAATAAAACGACGTTTAAGGGATGAAATTTGAAATCTGCTTCCTCGCAAATTGCCGTTATTTATCAGAGGCGTGTCGGTGGGGAAGCAATTTTTAGTATAAGCGTTAGATAGAAAGAATGTCTTGTGTCGCCGTGCCGAGGAAAAAAGAACATTGTCCATTTTTCATGGCGGCGACATTAATCGCACCCCAAGGCGGCCACTTTCCGTTGTTATCACGCCCCTGAGAAATTTACCATTCCTACGAAGACGATAGCATGAATTGCAACGTCTTATTATAATTTATAACGACCATCCGGTAAACTAGTCTATCATTCAGGAAATATTTGAAACCTGTATAAACATACGGACGGCATGCATATTCAACGGTTCTAAGAATTAATATCATGGAATGAATAGACTGCAGATGTTTATGTATTTATAGAAATTTAAAATGCAAAAAGGTGTGGGCCGTCCGCCTGGGGACCGTGGAAAATGTTCAAACTAAAATAAATCTTGATTTAGAGCATACATATGTATTTAATCTCCTTCCCATTCATTCGATAAATGCGCGAAATTTTGATCAACGTACTGAGATTTGGAAACTCACAGAATTATCTTGCCGCACGGCGAACTCTCGACCAATCCGACAATAAAATCTATTGCGGTAGAATTTCACGGATTCACCTTTATTTCCCTTTGTCCCGCGCGCGCAAATGCGATTCGATTCCGGCGAAATTTCTGAAATTCCCGAAAGAAGCGGTGAACGTCGACACTTCGCTCGGGCATCGAATTTTAAACGAACACCGCGAACACCCGGAAAGAATTAGGTATCGACACTTCATTTTTAGTCGAACGCAGCATTTAATTTAATCGCGAGTTGATTGCAATTTTCCCCACCGAAAAAGCAATTTGACCTGCACCGCAGCAGTTAATATTGCGAAAGCTGAGCGTAGAGGAATAAGGGCGGTAATCGCCGTCGACGGGGACGAGCCTTTCCGATCGAGTTTACAATTACGCGTCAACCCGTTTCCCGCGTGGCGCATTATCGAGCCTTGTGACGTATTGCTGCGTATCGGCCGTTAACGCGGCGCCGCAGTTCGTTCATTAATAATAGAAACGTTATTAACGATCGGTCGTGTTCGAAATATTACCAGTAATCAGTGCACACGGTTCACGATTTCATTCACCGTTTGCACTTTTCCAATGAAAATCAGATCGTTCGACGACGAGTCAATCGACCAGAAGAGAACGTCGCGTACCCTCCTTTTTTTTTTAATTTCCTTTAAGTGAGGTTCGATCGTGAATTAAGCTGGTTCGTTAGCGTGGCAGGTCGATGAGAAAGAACATTTTTTTTACGCGATTGCCGTCGGAACTCGATAAAGATATTCCGTCTTTGATGTACCTATTGTTTAAACGAAGGAAATCTAAAGGGAAGCGCGAGGGAATCGATCGTTGTTTCAATATTCTGATATTCACTGAGACATGAAAAATATATGAAAACCTTTTGTTCAATTTCTAATTTCCTTTCTACAGATAACGATAAGCACATAAGATTCCCGAGATACAAAATGGATCATTCTATGCAGACGTCGAAAGTGCATAATTTTAATCGCTTCTAACGACGCACGTACTTCATTTCTATCGGCGGTGAGTCGGCTGATATAAAACTCGGAATACATTTAGCCAGTATCATTCGAAATTTGTGAATCAGTCAACTGATTATACAAACATCTACGCGAAGCCCGCTGAATATGCATAACGCGTTCTGATTTGCATGACTGGAAAAATTAAAACAAAGAGGGAGGCGAGCGGAGATTAAAATTTCTGCTAGCAGCCGAAACCGGAAAAACACCGGCTCCCGCTGAAACAATAACGTACCGTTCAAACAGCGAACCGGACCGTCGAACGTCGCCGTCAGAAAGTTCACAAGATTGCGTTATGATGTTATGTTTTCGTTTCATTGAAGATCGGCGAATTTCATTACGCGCGGGTGGTCGCTTCGTTAAAATCAACGGGCACCACCGTGACGGTTCGCGATCGAACAATTTACATTTCAATTAAAAGGGTCACCGCTCGAGGAAAAACGAATCGAAGCGAAATCGAATCGGTGCCGGGAGCCTAAAATGTTTCCTGTGCTCGTGAATGTTTAAATCGACCCAGACGCGGCGCGCAACAGGACAATAGGCGTACAATTATCAATTGTACGTGCTGTTAATTACAGCTGTTGCAAAAAAAGAGAGAGAGAGAGAGGGGCAGGAGGAGGAAAGAGTAAGGGGCGTGCGCGGAAAATGAGTCGCACGAACGAGCTACTAATTACGATTTTCGATCTGCCAGAGGAGAGTAATAAATAGAAAACAAGTACGTGCTAAAAGCCTCGAACTGATGGACAGTATGGAAGACAGCGCCGTGGGATGTGGGTAACCAATTTCACGAAACAAATTTTAATTGCAATTACTTCAACGCTACCGCCAGTAGACCGTGAATACACCACCTCCTACTCTGCCCTCCTCTCTCTCTCTCTCTCTCTCTCTCTCGTTCCTTTCTCCCCTCGCTTCCCACCCTCTCGTCACGCTGTTCCTATAGCGAAGATACACATCGAAACAAAGGGTGTCTCCAGGGACAAAGGTGTCCACTTGGTAATCAACGCGGCTAGTATTGTTTATCGCGCTTGTACTACACAGAATGCATTTGTTTACCAGAAATTATTAATGGAACCCTGCCAGTTAATTATCCCGTGCGTCTATTCGAAAACTCACGGCGAAGTAGCAATCGGAACGAATTAAAGACGAGAATCGCTTATAGTTCGCGCATCGGTCAAGGCTGAGGCGAACTTCGCCGGCCGAGGTGTGCGCGGTCTTAACTCCTAAACAATTTCGAAACGTGTTTATATCTCGCAATCAGATAAGAGGAGCAGATGGCGGATAACTCTCTCTTCGAGGTTGCTAAACGCACGAAGGAGCCGGAGTAACGATCGTATCGTGGCAACGGAACCTGTTTTACGGGCGACCGGCGGCGGCGCGGGGGGGAAAAAAATTCGCGGCCCCGTTTTCTTACGATATGAAAAGCAGATTTGCAGATGCACGCTCGAAATAAGATACCGCCCGAGCGAACAATAGGGAGTACGAAGCCCGTCGAAAGCTTCTTAAAGTCGGCGGTAAGTCTGATCAACGAACCCGACGGCTTTTGTTCTAGCGCATAGAAGACGATTGTAGGGATGCGTAAATGTTAACGCCGAATCGAGCACAATACCCGAATCCCGCACGTTTCTGCCCAACAAAGAAAAGTATTATCGAGCCAGTAAGAGCGTGCTCCCGGCGAACTAGGAAGGAGTCGTCGTGACACGATACATTATTGCTCAAGACGTAATGTTTGCCGATGGGTGGTCCGAAGTACAGTTCTGGAGGCTCCACGTTTCCTAGTTGCACTCATACCGGCGCGGCGCGAATCTAAAAGAATGCTTAATTAATTTCACGCGAGCCGCTTCGTTTAATTGCACGTTTCTTATATCCTGTTGCCGCGCGACGGTTTAAGACGAATTATCTTTGAATTCAATCGAACATGTGTAATAACGAGCGATCGCGTGAGGCAGACGGACCGCAAAGGGTTAATGTATCGAGGCGGATTCATGAATAAATATGAAACTGCGGTTTGCTAAACGCATTAATAATGTTCACAGCGCACGCCGTGTTTAGTGCCACGTCCCGCCGTCTGTATTAAATCTATATGTGTGTTCCGAGGGAAAACTTCGATTTCAGCATGGAACGATAACAGAAGCACGCGAGACTGATAGGCAACGTGTTTTGTAACGGACCTGGACGGTGGAATTAAATTCGAACCGGAGGAGACGATAACTAGCTAGAAATTGCGGAACGCTCGCGCTCGCATTTACATAGGTTCGAGCAAATATAAACACTGGCTGGTATGTAGAATCGCGACCGGTTCAGCTTTGCGTTTGCCTATTCAATGTAGACTGCCGTCGCGCGCGAGGGGCATCCTGTTGAAATCTTTTAAATAAATTACGGTTTCGAATGGGATCGAACTTCTCTTGCAACTGGAATTCTACGGGAATCTTCGATATCGAATTAAGAGGTCAATTTGAACCGCGCACGAATAAATAACAGACATAAACTACGTGTGTGGTAGATTGTGCTATTCTATCAACTACTCGGTTCGAATCAACGGAACGATCTTTCGCCTTCCACTTTTGAAACAACTGGCCATTGATTACCAGCCACGTGTTCCGAGCACGTACTGCTCGAAAGCTATAACAGAGCACGCAAAAAGTTAAACGCATACGCTCTAATCCGGGGCCTCTCGATGCTGCGTGCGCGAGTTATGATAATGAAAAGTTGCGTAACAGAACCGGAAAGCGGTCGAGGAAGGAAGAGAAAGGACTGGTGATGAAGGTTCGTGACTGCGTACGCGCGTTCCCGTAGATGTAACACTGACACGACACAAAACCTAACTAACTGGAGATTGATGAGCTCGTAAGTGAAAGGGCCGAACCGTTGAAAAACGAGAGACACCGCGAGAATTCCCTTTACCGAGTTTTACCTCGGGCAAAAAGAGGACCGTCGTCGGTAGCCCCTAAAAAATTCTTGGATGTAATTAAGCGGCGAGATAATTATAGATCCGGCGCGCTGGTGCCCCGCGTGTTCAAAAGAAAAATTGCTTTCAAGGGTTTTTAACTCGCGGCGGAATAGCTTACATTCGTCGTGCGATTTACACTGCTATCGTGTGAACACAATTTTAATTAATCGTCCGGGGAATTACGAAATGCCTACAATTACTACGAGGCGAGGCACGACACGCGTGTCACGCGAAAATAAAATCGTTTCGAATTTCATGCATACTCGAGCAAACATTGAAAAGTCTATCACGGTCAAGCGCGGCGCGTGGAACAATGTGTCACGAAAGAAGTGCAACGTAAAATTACGATTAAATTGATTGCAATTAAACATAAATCGACACTGTAGTGACTTTCGTCTTTGATTTACACCTACCTGTAGGAAAGTGTAGATTACAAAGTACGATGTTTACAAAAAAATTCGGGTTAAAGCTGTTGAAATATCGAATTCCCTCAGTACAGAATAAAAACAGCTTTTCCTATAAAAGATTCCAAATAAAAGTTAGAAGCAAAACTGACCAAGGTTTCAGTGGTTAACTTCATTAAACAAAACGCAATAAATTCTTATTTTATGGTAACATTCAGCTAGACGTAGAAAACATCAATAAACGTAACGAGTTTCCCTGGTATCCTGTCGCAATATGCAAATCGAATGGTAGTTCTCTGGGAAGTCGATTCAATTTTGCTTCTCAGCACAAATTAAAGACGGAAAGAAATAAGCACTCACCGGGTTAAAGACGTCTGGCCGAAAGCTGCAAACAAATCCCACATCCCGCGTCAAGCTGGTCCAGTGGTCGTCCGATGTTGCATAATCTTCTAACTTCGAATGACACTACGATGAAGATAAAACTGCGATTAACCGGCACGTAATTCCACGCGAGAGAAGAAAGAACGAACGTAACGTAACGTATGTCGGTCGCGCACTGACTGCTAAGGACGACGTATGTAAACACAGGTGACCGGCATCGGATACGTGACCTGCCCGACGCTTACCTCCGACGTAAAAACGCGTTCGACAAAAACTGTAATGTTTCGAGATTCGTCGAGATCGAAGTGCTTCGCGCGCTGTACTTACTCGCGAGATTAGAACGTATTCGCTCCGATGTGAAGGACTAATGTACCGTCGGCATATCAATCGTCACGCACCGGTTTTTCACGCGATCCGGTACTACTTCGAATCCGCGCTGCTTATCTCGCG